>BDDA01000296.1:10805-22849 GCA_001662385.1 Chlamydomonas asymmetrica | reverse complement strand
GGATGAGGCACACACGGGTGCGCTGCCTGGTTCATAGAGCGTGTTCGGCCACAGCACGTGGGAAGGAGAGGGGGGGGGGTAGAGGGACTGAGCAGAAGGGAGATTGGTGGACTCAGCGGGGTGTGGCGCACAACCCCAGCGCTCATGCCAGCGGTGTACCATTGCTGGCAAGCACCGGAGGCACCTGCCGGAAGAAGGGGCGGCCTGCCACTGCTGGTGAATGGCTGGGCGGTCTGGCAAACAGCCGGGGGAGAGCAGTCAAGCTGGACCAACGTGCAACATGCCGACATAACTAATGTTTGAAGAGGTATGGACAACCCGGGGAGGGACGCAAAATGCCCAACAACACACGAAAACACCTGCTCTTTTGCACAACATGCAAACTCCACGATGCTTTCTAATGCTGGGGATGGCAGTGAAATCGGTAGCATAGGGCCTCTGCGTCAGCAATGGCATTGACGGGCCGCGCAGGCAAATCGCGTGCGGATGTCATTTGCCGCCACGCTGGTAAGCAGCCCACCAACAAATGCTCAAGGAGTGCTCAAGGGTTGTTCGTGGAATCCAACAAAGTGGGAGCGTGCCAGCACAGGTCCCAAGTCTACAAATTGGCAACAGGTGGTTCTCTCAGCTGATGGTGTTGCTGATGTTTTGACATAAGAGGGGCCGCAGCATGCGTGTGCTGCATGCATGCCAGGCAGGGAGCCGAGACAGGCAGGCTCAAAAGCAAATCACTGTCTTGCACAGCAGCAGTAGCATACTCAAGGCAAGTGCCTTGCCTTCCTTCCACTTGCATCATGGCGCGCGCGCGCCTTGTGAGTACGTCAGCGCTGCAGGATTCCAAATGTGCAAGTGAATCACTGACTTAACAACGGCAAGGTGCCTAAATCTAAAGCGGCAGCTGCATTGGCAGGGCCACTGCAGCTGCAGGATTAGGCCCATACATAAGGCGGGCGGCCTTTAATGCTTCGGGCTGCAGTTGACGCCTGTGAGGGGCACAGGGACAGTCACACCAAGCCCAATCTGTTCTACGGGTTATAGCAAAGACAGAGCTGACACATGTTGATGAAGACTACTGGGATTGCATGCAAGAGGACTCGTACAACGCTATTCCGTACGGCGTATTCAACATTCAGGACGCGTTCCGGACGGAATGTTTCACGTTTGGCATGGTGCAACGGGTGGATCCCGCAGCGGGCGTACGGTGTACGCACGTCTGACCAGCACAGGAAACAACAAACAAGCACTGCTAACATTCGCGCCAAGGTCAACCGGGGGGCCTCGAGCACGAGAGTGGGATGAATGATTTGTCGGGGCGACAGCTCACACAAATCCGCGTCGCTACTTGTTAATCGATGCAAGCCCCTATGCTTATTACCGTTGCTACTGTATAGCGGGCGTCTATGTATTAAAGGGGAGCGCCCCACCTATGTGTGAGAGGGGTGCAGATGCTGGCAACGCGTTCACTGGTTCCAAGCGTGTGTGTTTGTGGTTTGCACAGGAGTGCCGATAGCTGGCGCACGGAACTGATGCAGAACGCATGTGTGAGGGGAAGGGCAGGAGACATAGAGCTGAAAGGGGCAGGCTGGCAGGGAAATGCACAAGCCCACTCTCCTGCAAAAGCCTGGAACATTAAGCCGCCGCCTGTGCCATCATAGAGGAGGTAGAGTTAGAGCAGGACACCAGAAGTAGCTTGCGGATGTTGCCAGGAATTGCGTGAAGGGCAGCGCTGTGCGGAAGGCCTGATGCGCTTCGCCAATCGTGCTTGCACACCAATTTGCGCTCAACACGCAGTGGCTGCCAGTTGACACGAGCACTGCGACAGGCATGCCTCCGACAGGCATCACGCAAGTGCACGCATCATTCTGAAACCCATTGGAAGTTTGAAACGGCACGACAGAAGAGGTGCAGGTCAAAGATATATGCTTGAGGGGGGTGGCATCACAGAAGGGGGTGGCTGCCAAGGGGAGCAGGTGGGGCAGCTAGCGACGGGGGCGCGGGGGAAATTCATGCAGTTCGACAAGGGGGAGGCATGCCCACGATGGCCTGTTCCATAACGAATGATATGATGAATCGCAGCGGTGGTGTCACACTGCGGTCATAGAAAACGTTCTACCATCCGAGTGGGGTGTGCTTTTACCCCGTTTGCCAACAAAATCGGCTCCAGAGCTCGGCAACCTCTCCCAGCATCACTCATCCAAGCAAAGCACAGCATCTCACACAAACAAACAAATGCGCATACGAGGTGTATTGGCAAAGCAACAGAGTGGGCCTCACCGTACGTATCTATGCACACGTGCATATTAAACGCGTGCATGCATGGTTTGTGCTGCCGACATGTGGCAAAGTTGCTGATATGTGGACTTCCCGGACAGTGAAGGTGTGTGCTTGACGCCTCTTACAAGGCTTTGCTGGTGCAGGGCAAGGGGAAGACAGGGGGGCACAAACGGGCAAGGAGAGGGGTGGAAGGCAGGAGAGGGGAGGAAGGCTCCAAGCAGGTAGGAGGCAGCATTTTCGCCGGTCCAAAAGTGCCTTCGCCAGCGGGCCCGGTGCATTTCTCACAGCAATATCATGTCAACGCAAGTGACAGGGCGACACGTATAGCTGCATTCCTTTCACACTGTGTGATCCCAGCGGCGCTGGTCGCTGCCAGACAAGGGGCCGTGCAACAGCGCCGCTGCGCATTGGCCTCACATCGCCAACGCTTGCAGTTCCACTGCGGCCTGTGCGGCTTTGGTGCAGCTTTGGGGCATGGATGACACCTGGCTTCGGTGCAGCATGCAGCACGGTCAGGTGCTCCGGAACCATCGGAGTCACAGGACAGCGCTCAGCGCACGCGAAAGCACAAACACAAAGAAATTACGGTAGTAGTCGCAAGCAGCCGGTGTGCAGAAGCAGGAGGACGGAGGCTTCCCTACACGGTTTTACGCATGATACGCTGATAGCAGGCTGAGTATCAGCGTACGTCGTTCCAAGGCCCCTTCAGGGTGCTGTACATTACGCAGTCTTGGCACAACAAGGCACACGAGAGTGCCACATTTTGAGCATGACAACACTGGAGTACAGGCATTCATGCAACAGAGGAATTCAGGCGGTGGGCGCCACTTGCACCACCTAGCTGCAAATGCTGGCCGTGCTGCATGCAACCGTGCCACGATCAAGCCTCGCACAGTTCGCAGCCCCTTGCAATGCTGCAATCGCACCAGTACCACAGCCATCTTCGGAGTGTGAATGCAAAGTTCTGCACATGCGCCTCGCCACTATCTCTTTCAGGCCCGAACCAGCCGGGAGACCTCGATCGTGACCCTACACAAGGGCAACCCACATCCTCACAATGCGTGGGTCCCCACGCCAGTGCATCCACAACAACAGGCCTCAACCTGATCATACCCACGCATGAACTACTGCGAGCGTGGGCCATGGCACTAGAACGGCTGGTTTGGAACCTGGCCGATCACCATTGCATGTTGGTCACATGGGCCGATCGCCGTACAGCCCCTCCATTAGGTTGTCCAGCTCCTCCCCGAGGCTCATCCACGGCAGCGCCGCCGACGTGCCCTGCTGGTGCATGAATGCCGCCGCCAGCTGCTCGTGCCCCGGCAGCGGCATTGACACCGCATCCCTCTGCGCACCAGCGGGGGAGAACGCAACCGCCGCGACACTCATGCCGCCGCACACCGTCGCCGCGCCCATGCCGCCGCCGCCGCCGTTGTTGAAGGCTCCGAGACCGCCCCCGCCGCACATTACACTGCCGGCACTGATATTTCGGGCCAGCACAGAGGTGCTCGAGGGGCCGCAGCGGCCGAGGTCCACGCCGATGCCGGAGGAGGATTGGAACGCGGCATCCAGGGAGGGCTGCAGCAGCGCCCAGTCGGCCGAGCTATGGCTCTCCACCTTGAGCCGCGACAGCTCCCGCTGCTGCCTGTCCTGCACGGCCTGGCGCTCGTGCTGCAGCGACGACATGTGCGCGAGCAGCCGGTGCTGGCCCAACCCCGCCGGCTCAGACCTGTCCAACGAGGACACGCTCTGGCGCTGGACCAGCAGCCGAACGTCCATGTCCTGCTGCCGCTGCAGCTGCATGGTGAGGTCCTGCAGCCGGGCCTGCTCCAGCCGCTCGGCGGTGCAGTGCGCCATCTCGTACTGCTGCTGCTGCCTCAGCAGCTCGTCAAAGTCTCCGAAACCGAGGCCGCCATCCTCCCTGGCCTCCATGATGGGCGCCATCATGCCGCCCGCATGCGACGAGACCACGCCGCCGTTCACGTCAGCCAGCAGTGCGTCGCTCGCGTCGCCTAGCAGCATATCAAACTCGGCCCCCGTTGCACCGCCGAGGTCTCCAGTGGGCATCATGAATGATGAGTGGTTGCTGCGGGTGGACGGTTCGCTCCAGCGGGGGCCGGCGTTTGCGTTGTTCAGGTTCCCGGTCGAGGGGCCGCCGCCGTTGTCGCCGCTCGCTCCGCCGCCGCTGCCGGCGGGGTACGGCCAGCCCACCGACGTGCGGGGAAGGCCGAGCGCGCCAAAGTCACAGCACTCCTGCTTAACGAGCGGGTGGCCTTGGAGGGGCGAGGTGGGCGCGTCCAGCACCATGGCGAACGGCGCCAAGTCCATTTGCTCGTCCGGAAAGAACTGCCCGAACAGGTCGGTGCAGCGGCGGCTACCCGGCTCGCGGCCCTGGCCCTGCTGCGCGGCGGCATCCGCGTCTCCGTCCTGGTGCGACTGTGGCGGCCACAGCACGGACAGGCCGCAGGGCTGCTCCGGGGGCGAGTTGGCGCTGTGGGGAAGCAGGCCGCTGTTGTGGCAGGAGTTGTTGAATGCGCCAGGGGAGGACTGCAGGTGGATGCGCGCAGTGGCGCCGGTGGCATGGCGGGCCATCACGTCCATATCTTGGCACTCCACCCTCAGGCCGCTCACACCCAGGTGACACGCCTCTGGCGCGGAGGAGCGGCCGTCCATCAAAGATGGGTCTGCGCCCTCGTGGGGGCCCGCCGCACCACACTCGTCGCCCGTGCTGCGGGACTGGTTCGAGTTGAGGCGGTGCGATGAGGACGACGTGCTCTGGTGGGAGAGGTGGTGAGGAGCCTTGCCTGCCTCGGATAGAAACGGCTGCCTCACGGTGCCATCAGCTCCTGTTGTCCGGGCCAAGGGGCTAGAGGGCTCGTGGTGGCCGCTGGTGCCCAGAATCTGCAGGGACGACCATGCCGCCATATGGCTGATGAGCGGGAGCTTGGCGTTGCTGTTGTTGTTGCTGTGGTGTCCGCGCCGCCTAGGCGAGCTTCCTGCGCTGCTGCTGTCGTCACGGAGGGCGTCAGTGAGCGCGCCGGTGCTGCTGGGCCTGCGGGAGCGCTGGCGTGGCGTGCTGCACAGGCTTCCGCCGCCATCCGTTGTCTCCGCCCCGCTCGTCGCTTCGTCGGAGGAAGAATCTTCATGGCCCTCCAGCCTGCGACGTTGGAGCTTTTCCTGCAGCTGGCGTTCCTGTTGTGATACAACAGCAGCACAGCAGCATTAGCTCCATGAAGCGTGTTTGCGGTGTACTGCTTTGAAAGCCAACAAACGTTGGCAAGTATGGCTGAAACCGTTCCCAAAGCTGCTCTACGTATGCAGTGAACTTGAAAGTATGAGGATCAAGTACGCCATCAGTTCCAGCTCTGCTAACTGTAGCTGTCAGCACTCAACGGGAAGCACGCGCTGGAAACTGTGGTGGGCCCAGTCCCGCTGATTATGCCTGAGCAGACGGCACTGCTGAACGAGGGCTCGTGCAAGAGAGCACAGGAAGTAAGATTGATGCTCACCTTCCGTTTCTGGTATGAAACTCTCTGAACAGCCCTTGCGATGTGTGGGAGCTTCAGACCTTTGGCTTGCACGACCAGCTCCTGCAGGGTAGGAGCTGCGTCCCCGAACACTGCTTCCGCATTCTCAGCATGCCACCTGCACAGTACCAGGAAGCACAGCTTATGGTCATGTTATGCTGGGGTACATATGGCTTGCTGCCACACGCAGCCGGGACAGTCCTTCCGCTGGTCTTGCACGCAAGCGCTGCTCTGAGAGAAGGTTGCGTGGGCGCTTTGGTGCGACTGGCCTGCCAGGCACTCAGCTCTATTATCAGTGATAGCTCAACCAAACCTGCGCAGGGGCCTTCTACAGAGGGCTGCACAGGGCATGACATGAAAAGTGGGCGTTGTTGTTCTAGCAGAGTTCCTCTGCGCAAAGCGTTTTCATGATGCTGCGTTCGGAGGACTGGAGAGACTGGCTGAGCTGTATTGGTCCCCCTGGCCCAGACCTGTTCCGTTCAGGGAGTCCTTTTCTTTGACGTCACGTCAGGTAGACCAGCCACGGGGGGGTCACCCCAAACTGGGTAGGTCCGCAAGCCAGGCCCACGCCTTCAAGACCACATCATCACCATAGCTACACCCGTCAAGCCTAGGCGCCCCAGCTGTATCGCTTATGAAGGGCACGTGCGAGGACCAGCAGCCTTTCAGGGGCCACAACGGCGATGGCAGCGAAAGCGTGTTCCACAAAACAAACGCAGGGTCCAGTGAAGGAGAGGATGCGGAGGGTGCGCGCAACCGTCGCGGACACAGACCTGGGCGTAAACGGCCCCCTGCTCAAGAGCCGAAAGTCTAGACGTGGCGTGCGCACTGGTGCACGAACTTCACAGGCGCACTTCGTTCGTGTGGAACCACATGGCCTAACCTTTGAGCCCCGCCCACCCCTAGCTGGAGCACCGAAAGTTGAGCAAGCTGCCAGGGGCTGGACCAGCATGGTGTGGCAAGGCGAGAGATACCAGTGACAGGAGAATACTGTGGCTGGTATGCACCCTGCTGTTGCTCAATCATGTGCCCCTTGAAACACAACGACCATTGCAGATGTCACGAAAAGATATCAGGGAGCTTAGTCCCCCAACCCTGCCACCTACCTTGCAATGTCCCTGGAGGACGGTCGCTTGTCCTCAAGCAAGTGTCCGAGCACCCACCTAAATGCATCCAGCGAACACCATGTTGCGTTCACTCACGACCAGCTCAAGTCTCAGAGACAACACAAGGCAAAGGCGTTAAACTCATGCCACAACGGGCAGGCACTTACTTATTGAATACCCGGAAGAATCCGCTCTGCCTCCTGCGCTTTACTGCTACGCCGTTCTCAGCGCCGTTTGCCTGCTTGTCTGTCAGTGATGCCATTCCGACAGCATATGCGAACAGTTATGAGGGGGGGTTAATGAAAGCTAGCTGTTGTGTTGCTATGGTATGATAGCTCGTTGCGTTTAGATGGTTATCGGGATGATGTGGCATAACAAATTTTGTGAGCAACCAGGCAGTACGGAACGGGAGTCGTTCTCCCTGAGCCTTGAACCCAAATCCAAAGCTTTATGTTGTATGCTAGTCTAAATTACTACGTTGCAGAGCCGCTGCACTCCTGTATGTGCACAGATGGCTCATCATGTCTTCATGTTGAAGCCTGTTGCTCCACCAATGCCAGCGTGTCCATAAAAACGAGCCTAAGGACCCAAAAAGAGCGTATTGCGATCAATTGAACATCAGGGCCTGACGACCTGTCACTGCAGCAGTCTTAAGCGGCAGTTAAGGAGCATGCCCGCCGATGCTGCTCGTTTATGTCAATGCACGGAGCTGGCAAGTGTGGCAACCCAAAAGCAAGTGTGCCAGCCCAAGCTGTTCTCCTATCAGACCTTTGCCCTTCAGGATGTGAAACGCAACTGCTGGGGACCTTGAGCCGCTCTGGCAGCCTTACGCCAGCACCATGCCAGGACGACGGCACTTTTGTCAGAATGCCTTCACTGCATGGAAGCCTTGAGTCTGCTTGGTTTTCACAGCCCTGATTTCATGTAGCAGCTATCCTTGCAGGTTCAACACAGTTTCAGGCGGTCCTTTCCTGCTGAGAGGCACCGCCACTTTCACGTTGTTCGAATGCCGCCGAGTTCATGTTGTGCATCACCTGAGACACACTCATAGGGTTTCCAGCACGCACCACACAGTAAGGTAGAGCATACCTTGTGCAGCTGATGTCAGTTGGAGCGGAAAGGTGTGGTGCTGTTTAGCACCGGGCGTAGCATGCAGCCGTGCGTCAACCACCAGTCATGTGTATGTATGGCAACAGCCGGCATAGTATAGTGTCAAAGAGGCGGCATGCTTCAAATGCTCATGAGCAAGGGCATAAACCTACCACACAATATTGATGATGCACTGGCGCCTGCTGATTTGCAGCCCACCTTGTCAGAAGTGCTGCACGCAGAGTCCAGAGGTGAGTGCTGGCTCAGCACAAGCAGTGGTGCACCCGTTGCAGCAACTCACATCAGTAGGTACGTGCACCTGTCTGCAGGGCAGCCCAGGCATATCGGCCATTTCAACCAGCATGTGCAACGGCGTCGGGCTGACCCCTGGCCGGCAACGCGCAGCACCTGGAGACAAGCCAGGGTCGGTCTGCGCAAAGCATGGCAGGGCCCAGGGATCAGACTTGCGGGCTCACCTCGTGCATACTGACACACTGAGGCATTGAGCTCTGCGGCGTGTTGCCTCAAGTCAGGGTCCAAGTCCATAGCTGCATGCAGATGCAGGGGTTCGTTGACCCGCATGCGGCCATGTGTCAGCGTGGCCATCAGCAAGCTGCATGACAAAAAGCACCGTGTGGTAAGGCGCTCTACTCCTGTATGCACACTCTAGACCACCACAGCACCGCTGCTGCTCTTGCCATCAGTGCGCAATCACATGCCGCCCCAGGTCGACCTGCTGCAGTCCCTGCCCACCGAGCTGCTCCTTAAAGTCTTGACCTTCCTGCCTTCCAACGATGACCTCAAGGCGCTCCGCGCATCGTGCTGCTGGGCACGCGACACGCTGCTGTCGCACGCACAGCACCTTGAGCTGCGCCTCGGCTCACTCTGGAGGGGCAGGGAGGGCAAGGTGGAGAAGAGCAGGTCGCTCTTCCTGCGTACCTTCACACGTAACCCGAGTGAGTCCATCGTGCTTTGAGTCAGTCGTGCTTGCCTGTATGCGCCCAGCACAGTGAGGCTTCGCAATAAGGGAAGCCAGGCTGTTGCTGAGGCTTTAAGCATTTGTGTCGTCTGCCTGCTTTGCTGGTAATCTGAGAGAATAGAATGGTTGAAAGAGCTTGGCACGTCGTGGCAGGTGCCTGGCTCACCAGTAACTGTAGCGGCCCCACAAAGGACACACGTTTGCTCTTGTGGTACAGGCTCCATCACGGCGCAGTACAAGCAGCTGTGCTCCCTTCGCCTAGGTCCTCCACCCGTGGTGGCACCTCGCGAGGGCAGCAAAGCCGTAGCGCCAGTTGCGCTGGCCATGCTCGCGCCGCTGCCGCAGCTGGAGGCTTTGACACTGTGCGCGCCTCCTTCAGGTCTGGACTTGCTTGTGAAGTGAGCGTGCAAGGATTGGGCAGCTGGGACCTTGGCCTTTGGGGCTGTGTAAGCACATGCCGTATCGGTCAACGCAGGCTCAGCCCAGATCCCACCAGTCGACTGCATGGCACCTGCGCAATTCGCATGCAAACAGCGCAAGCGAAATCTCGTGTACCCTGGCCACATGCCATGCGGGGCTGGATTGCGGCCACGGATGGTATTAGTGGCTGGGCGTCCACGCTGGTCATCAGACCACATGGCATATGCGTGCGTAACTGCGTGTGCGTGTGCGTGTGCATGTGCATGTGTGTCTCTCTCTCTGCCGCAGGCGAGGGGCAGCAAGGGGAGCGGCTCTCACGTGCTCAGCTGCGGCAGCTGGTCGAGGCCTGCCCAGCGCTCACCAGCCTGGCGCTGGTGTCGTTTGACCTCGCGGCGCGCGACAGCACCGCGCTGGCGCCGCTCGGCGCCCTCACCGCGCTCACCGGCCTCGCCGTCATGTGCGGGGAGCAGCGCCTCTGCCCGCCGCCGCCCCTCGCGCCGCAGCTGCTGCGCCTCCGCATCGGGCAGGTGAGGGCCGCTTGCACTACTTATTTTATTTTATCGTTGCCGCCAACCGCCTGCTAGGAAGCAATCCCTCTGGGCTTCGGTTACGCACTTCTCTGGTGTCATCTGTTCATCACTCCACTCGGCATGGCTGCTGGGGGGTTGGGTTAAGGTATCGCTGAGCGGCAGGCCTGTGTGCAACTGGTGTGATTCAGGACCAATCGTGTCAGCCTGCGCGGGTGCGTTTCTTGACCGCCGGGCATGGGTCAAATCGTTGTTGCGCGTGTGTTGTGGCGTGTGTGCGTGGCGCGGTGCGTGGCATGCAGGTGCGGTGGACGCAGGACGCGGCCGACGCGCTCTCCGCGCTGACGTCGCTCACCTCCCTGGACATCGACGGCGTGAGCTGCTGGTCTGCCGCCGCGCCGCCGCTGCCGCCCACCAGCGCCCGCCTCGCGCGCCTACGCGTTGGCAACGCGCCCGTCACCGCCTCTGCGGCGGCGTGCATCCAACACCTGGTGGCTTGCGCCCGGGGGGGCGGCGCGATGGGAATGCGGCGGCTCGACCTTCACGCCGGGCCGCGCTACGCAGACGACGCGTCGCCGCTGCCGGCGCCGCTGGCCGCCGCCGTCACGCACTGCCGCGCGGACCGCACCGCTGCGCTGGTCCTGACGGCGCAGCGCACCGCCGCACTCCGCCGGGGCGGCAGCGCCGCCGGCAACGCCTCCACCAGTGCGGCTGCTGCCAATGACGCTACCACGGTCGTCGTAGGGGCCAGCGAGGGGCAAGGCGGAGGCATGGACGATGCCTTCCCACAGCTTTCGCACCTCGCGCTCATCTCCGTGTGTTGGCCGGGCGATTTGTTGGATCTGTCACATGAGCTGCCAGGGCTGCTACGCGGCCTGCACCACCTCCACTGCAACCTCACGCAACCCAGCATGAACGTGCTGGGCCCCGCCGGCGCGGGCGGCAGTGCGGCGGGAGACGCATCCACCGCTGCCGCTGCTGCTGCCGCTGCGGCCAGCACTGCGGTGTGGAGGCCTCCTGGCAGGCTCGGCCGTGCCGCCGCAGCTGCAGCTGCGGCCGGGGCTGCAGCAGCGGGCGTATCCACACAGCCTGCCCCTGCGACCTCGTTGGCCGGGGCTGTGTCACCGAATGGGGCTGGTAGAGGTGTGGGTGTGGGCACGGGCAGCAGCAGCAGTTTGAGCGCATCGGACTCTCAGGAGGCATCCTTGCTGGCGGTGGAGTTGCTGAGTCAGCCTCGTAGCGTCCACCTCATCATGCAGCCGCCCTTCCTGGTGTGGGCCTGCCAACAGCCGCCACCTCAACACCAGCTGGAACCTGCCACCACCACTGATGCTGACGGTGACCCCGAACAAAACGAGCGACTGCGCGACGGTCCTGCTGCTGCGTCAGGCAGAAAACGCGCCTCAGCTTCGGTTTCGGAGGCTCTGGGTGCGTCCACGTGGTTGGTTTCGGAGCTGGGGCGCTTGCCGAACATCACGTCGCTCACCTTGGAGCTGGATGAGTCGCTGTGGTGCGGCAGGAGCCAGAGGGCGCTCGCGCCGCTGCCTGACCTGATGGCGGCGCTGGGCCGCTGGCGCCACCTGCGCGTGCTCACCATCATCAATAGGGAGTGAGTGGTGGCCCCTGCACCTGAATGCGCTGTGCTGCGCCGTACTGTCAGCCTGACGCACACCTGTTGGGCACCGAAAACTCCTGCTAGTGAACGTGCCTGCAACAGGATTTGTTATGTGTTGTACTGTTGTGTCGAAAGGTAATGTTTCTGTGTGGGGCCATGCAGCACGGCCATGCAGTGTGCGTATGCGTGTACCGTAGATGGAGCCTGCACCTGGCGATGGCAATAACGTGTGTGGGGTGGGGTGGGGTGGGGTGGGGTGGTATACGACTGAATGTTATGCACACGTCATCACGCACTCACCTGGGCGTGTTCGCCTTGGGCTCGCTTATGCTGGCTGCGTGCTGTACTGTGCCATACTGTGTGATGAAGCCTAGAGTCTCTTCCCACACAGTGTGGCACGCCGCAGACGTTAGCTCGTTTGCCTTGAACGCATGCTCCTACGCTGATCAGCGTGCCCACACCTTGCGCCCTCCCTGCAGCGTCGGGCGGTACCTTCCTTCACCTTCC
>BDDA01000295.1:79360-127850 GCA_001662385.1 Chlamydomonas asymmetrica | reverse complement strand
GGAAAAAGACACGCAATCAGTTCGCAAGGTGGTTAGGTAATAGGCGCGTATGACGGGGTGGTAGTACGATGTCGCTTCGAGCTTGCGAACTGTTACAATCCGGGTCGGCACTTTCCGATGTCCTTCAAACATCAGCTTCAAAATACTGCAACAATGGCTCGATTTGGTGCAGTGTGGAATAAACACGCTTTGGGCGACCGCATGGGGTGCGGCTTCGGGACATTAATATACGCACAGTGTGTATGTATGTATGTACACAACATGCTGTCCAGGCAGCAGCGGTGACAGAACGTGGCCGAAACAGCAACTGCATGCAGAACTTGGCTATGGCACAGGGTGCTACTTCCAGCTCAGACCCCGGTGTGTTGCTGCTTTCAGCTCAGCATGACCATATGCACCATATGCACCTGCATTGCATAGATGTGCTACCCACATACATGTATACGTGCACGTGCAGGGTGGTGACTGCTGAGTGTGTCCAGCAGAAGGGCCTCAGCAACTGCCTACGGAGCACCCCAGCAGACCAGCCCTCGGATGTGTACTACACACAGGCGCCGAGCGACGGCGCCAACGGGGGCGGCCAGCACGCGGCACTGCTGGGTGGCCTGCTGGGTCGAGGTGAGGTGGCCAAACGATTGAGGCCAGCGTGTTGATTGGGGCATGTGCCAGACATGGCAATGTGCATATGATTAACGTTGATTGCTGCCAGGCCTATATACCTGTCAGTTAATTAAGTGTGCCTGAACCCTTGCCAGGGAGTCAACTTTTCCTAACCTGTCAATCTGCATGGTCATGCCCTTGTTCTGTGTAGGCCTAGCACTGCTCCTTCTTGGGGTGGTCATAGCCGCACTGGTCATCCGCCGGCGGCGCTCCCACCAGCAACGCGGTTTGGATGGAGATGACAAGGTGACTGGCCAGCAGTTGCCGTACACCAGCGCGGCATGCTCTGCCATTTCTCCAATGCCCGCGGCAGAGGCGCAGACGCCGTTTCGATGGCGCATGCTCATGTGCTGCCCCACGTGTTCCTCCGCTGCTTGTGCGCCTGCCGGCATCTGCGCCTGTTGCCCAGCCCCATCCGGTGGTGCACCCGCAGCAGACAGCATGGAAAAGGGATACCTTGATGGTGGGTGCTGCAGCAGCCACTGGTTTTCCGGCAGGGCGTTGCGCATGCCACAGGAGGCGGTGTGCACAGCAACCACATCCGCTGTATCGTTGAATTACCCCTCCAATGGATTACATGCAGTCGATGCCAGCTGTAGCATGGGACATCAGCCTGCTCGTCAAGGCAGAGGCAATCAGGATGTTGGCTGTGAACTCAACCAGAAGATCGCAACACCACAAGCAGCCAAGGCAGGGACAACGGCAGCAGTGCACGCTGCTTCGGCAAGCAGCGGCGGTGTGGACACAGGCAGTGTTGGGTTTCTGGCTGTATCCAATGCCACCGGCAGCACACACTCTGCGCTGCTGGCGGCTCCAGTGGGCTCAGCCAAGGAGCGTGTTCGGCTTGATTTGCGGCTTGGCATCGACGTACAGGTAGAGTACATGTGCCGGATGCTTATCACAATGGATCATACCCTAACCTTGGCTTAACGCGTTCAGTGTTGGCCTGTTGTTGCCTGTTTGCTTGACTCGCACCTGCGAGGGTTTTCTGTCCTCATCTGAGGGGAGTGTCGGCCTCGGCTAGAAAGCTCCTAATGTAAAAATCAAATAAATAATACAGGTAGAGTCATGACGCCCTGGGTTGTTTGGTCTTGAGTGGATGGCGTGGCAAACGCATCCCTCCCTGTACTGAGAGGCGACGGTGTTTTGAGCACCGTGTGCGCCCAATACCTGCCATCTGACCGCATGTTTGCATGCAATTGCTGCTGAGCGCAGGTTGCTCCTGACAAGGACCCTGCCAGCGAATCAGGCATGCCCGCTGGTGGCGTGGGCGAGGTGCTTGGCCAGGGCCAGTCAGGGACGGTGCTGCGTGGCGTGTACCGCGGTGCTGGCGTGGCAGTGAAGCTGCTGCACCTGGCACCTGCACGCCGACCCTCCGAGAACCATCCTGGGCTCAACGCGCTCATGCAGGAGGTGAGGGGCTTAGGGGTGCGGGTGGTGGGAGTGTGGAAGGAAAGGATTGCGACAGGGCAGGGATATCAGCAGATGTGAAGGTAATGTGAATGCTAGGGTGGGAACGGGAGGGTGTATGGCAGCGTGTGTGCGTGACGGGGGTGCCGTATTAGTGGGGCAGCAGCACACAGGTGAGGCTGAGACAGAGATGCGACAGGCTGACAGCACATATGCAGCAGGTCTGTCATTTCGGCGTATGCAATCTGGACCATGCTTGCTTCACTGCACCATACCACATTCATTGGTTGGCCAGACCATGAGATGCATGATGGATGCGGGATGGTTTGCATGGTTTGCAGGTGTCTGTAATGAGCTGCTCCTGATCGTTTGCAGCTACGAACAGTGCACTGTCTGCTTCAACGTTCTGCACTTGTATGTTCATGCAGGCTTGTGCATGGCGGGGACGACGATGCGGCGTCCTCCACACCCTTTCCCGCTGCTGAACCCCTTCAGCGCCAGGACCAAGATCAGGACCCGGCCTGCGCCAATGACGGACGTCCGCAGGGCCACTTGGCACCAGGGGACGGCGAGGCGAGCAGCTCAGCTGCTCTGGCACCGGACGCTACAACTGCTGCTGCTGCTGCGGCTGCCGCCGTGCCTTCTACCTCTGCAGGTGGCGCTGTTGTCAATGATGACGACGATGGCGATGAGATTGTACGCCAATCCAGTCCCAGCGCAGTACTCGGTGCCGTATCAGGTGGCGCCCAGCCGACATGTGCGCCAGGCAGCAGCTGTTCCAGATTCCCGCATCCTTTGCCGCTGGAGAGGGTGAGCTGCTGGTATTGCGGATTGCGCGTAATCTCCCCCCTCCTGCTCCACATTCGCTTCACTTGGCTTCAGCCCCAAACACACACATCACATACAGGCACGACACGCACCCCAGCTTGGCCACACCTCAAGATGGCAACATGGGCTGTTTGTTTGCCCATGCGCGTGCCCAGCATGTCTCCCTCTTGCGAACGCACGCCGTGGGCCATGGCCTCACAATTGTTGAGCACAGCAACTCCAGCTGCAAGGTGTGTGGAAGGGCTGTTGACCGCGTATGGTGCGCCTCCGTGTGTTCACATGGCCCAACCCGGGGCAGGTGCTGGAGATCGGACGAGACATTGCGCTTGGCCTGGTGTACCTCCACCCCACCATCATACACAGAGACCTCAAGTAAGGCTGCTGGGATGATGCCTGCGCACAGTAAGCCACTGCTGTCAAAGGTGCACCTTGCGTGCTTGTCACCCAGGCGCAGATGGTCAGAGTTAGGCGGCGATGCTGCTCGACAGGCGAGGGCATGGTATGCACATGCAAAATGCACCTCAGCGCCCCGTGTTGGGCATATAAGGGACTGCTTTTGCCCACCACAGTGGCGCAGTGGTGCACCCGTTGTCCTCCATTGTATGCGTGCAACGCTGCTCACATGCCGGTAGCATTCTTCAGCCAGGCTTGTCTTGCGTAGTGTGGTTGAACTCTTACATCCGGTGGCATCACAAAGCATTAAAGGATGCATGATTGCGAGCCATGTCGCTATTTACTGCCTCCATGCATCCTCATGCACGCAGGCTGAGCAATGTGCTGCTGGACTCCAGGGGCCATGTCAAGCTCTCAGGCAAGCGAGGGCGCTTGACTGCACTTGTGCGGTGCATGGCATTATGCAGAGCGCCGCGCTAACCCCTCCTGCCGCGCTCAGGCGTTCAGTGTTCACACGTGCCTGGGCTCTCAGCCCAAACGCCCAACCTGCTGACTGTCTCAATGCCGCATGTTGTGGCACCCAGCTTGTGGCTGCTGCCTTTGACTGCCCCTGGCTGTCTGCCACATGCAGATTTTGGCATCGCGCGGCTGGGAGAGGTTACGCTGATGACCAGCAACCCAATCGCCGGCACCGCACCATGTGAGTCCACATGCTGCACAACAGGCCAGTAGCACCAAGCAGCAGCCCACCAGGCCATGCAAATCGTGCGACGTGATGATGCCAATCAGCAAACCCTCGAAATCTGTTCAGCCGGTTCTCAAGGTTGCGTGTCCACGTCACGCATCGCTGCCCCCCTGACATGCAGACATGGCGCCCGAGACGTACACCCCACACAGCAAGGCGGTTATATCCTGTGAGTGTCACACCTAGGTGCCAGATAATCGTCCATCTAGGCGATGTCAGTACGCTTGTGATGAGCATGTTTCTGTGGACCTGCAGCCCCGGTGCGC
Organism: Chlamydomonas asymmetrica; assembly: GCA_001662385.1. Taxonomy (NCBI): domain Eukaryota; kingdom Viridiplantae; phylum Chlorophyta; class Chlorophyceae; order Chlamydomonadales; family Chlamydomonadaceae; genus Chlamydomonas; species Chlamydomonas asymmetrica. The sequence continues at coordinate 123,548 of BDDA01000295.1, read as the reverse complement.
ATGTGTTGGCACATGTGGCCAACCCCACAGTCACCCACCTATGCATGGACGGTGTTCGGGCCCCATGCCAACGTGCACCTCCTGTATGCATGCATGCCGAGACAAAGGTACTGTATCGCCTATGGACTGCCTGTACCTCCATCGCTTGATGCAGGCGCGGTCGACATGTATGCGTTTGGTGTGGTGCTGTGGGAGTTGGTGACTAGGAGACACCCCTGGCAGGTGCGCTACGCCGCCTGCTGGTGCACGTGCCAAGCAGGGCCCGTTGCCGTAGGCATGCATGGGGCACGGGCGCATGAAGAATCACTGCATCATACTCTCGTGGTTAGACCAAGCAATCAATCAGTCAGGCTCCAGTTGAGCGGGACGTAGACAATCACTCATTGATGCTGTCGGTTGCTGAGCGGATGAAATTTGGTGTGCCAGCACGCAAGACCCTGACTGCTGTTCTGGCATGCTGGCAATTGTGATGCTGTGTGGGCCCAGAGACAGGCGCTGGTGATACCGTCACGTGTATGTTGACAGGCTCTTGCGTTCCTGTTGGCCTACTCCACATGTTGACCACCCACAGGGCATGACCCCTCTGCAAATCGCGGTGGCCATCTCCATCCAGGGCCGCCGCCTGCCGCTCCCAACCGACGACCCCGCCTGCCCCCCCCGCCTGCGCAAGCTCCTCGCGCAGTGCTGGGCAGCAGACCCGCGCGCCCGCCCCTCCGCTGCAGAAGCCGCAAGGCAGCTGTCGCTCATGCTGCGGCAAGAGCGGCCGGGTGACGAGCCCGGCCCTACCGGCAAGGCGCTGCGCTCAGCACACAGTGACGATAGCGGGCCAAGCGGGGCCGACTCCTCGCATCAGCTCGTAAGCAGGTTGGGGGCAACACGTGCTGCCAACATGACTGCCAAGGCGTATGGCGCGCCTTACAGGCACCTGCACACCGCCAAGCAACTCCTGTATCAGGTCTCCATCCACGACGGTGACGTACTGGACAAGCGCGGCTCGCATGAGCACCCCATGGACGAAGCCCACGGTGACGAATGCGAAGCGCGGAGCTGTCAGCAGTCACAGCCAGGGACACGGCGGCATCGGGAGCGCTTCACCGGTAGCAACGGCAGCGGCGGCAACGTCGCGAGAGGCCCGCGGTTTCTGGATCAAGTGTTGCTGAACCCGTTGCTGCGCCATCGTATGGCAGCAGCAGGGGAGGTGGCGAGGCGACTTCCCAAGCTCTCTTGCCTGGCATACGGGCACAACCACAACGCCTATGCCTACGCGTGTTACGGTGGCAGCAGTGCTGGCCTTGGCAGATCGGCGTCCGCAGATTCGCTGCTGCTGCAGCTTCTCAGCTCACCAATTGAGACCCACGACGGTGCGTCGGCCGCGTGTGCAATGGCAAATGATTGCCTGGGCGCCGCCGTGCATGCTGCGGGCGCCACAGGTGCTGGCGGCGCCGGCAGGCCCGCATGCCAGGTGATCGCGTCTCACGTGCGGCGCAACGGAAACCAGGACCATAGCCACGCCCCAGGGCCCCCGGCTGCAGGGTACTCTGTTGGGTTTGACGGCATTGATGAAGGCACAGCAGCTGTTGGGGGAGGCTCACCTGGGGGCTTGTGTGCCGGCAGGGATTGGCAGAGGAGACTGAACACCCAAGCCCGCCCGTGGCATCAGCACGTTGATGCAGTTGGGGCAGCAGAAATGCCGGTGCCGCGTCTGGGCGGTGGGGCTGCAGGCGCCGACCTGATTGGCAGCGGGGAGGTGCCGCCTGGCAGTGGCTGGACACTGCTCTCCATGGGCACTACACAGCAGCTTGAGTCGGGCTTTCAACATCAAGCCAAGCATCAAGGTGGCATCGATATGCACAAGCCCGTTCACGGCAATGCGGATTGTGTCGGCACAGGCGCGCAGAGTGAGGTAGGCGTCGGTGCTGACACACACACGGAGGCGGCCTGCCGCAGCGTGCAGGCCAACACAGGTGGCAGCCGTCCGTCGCCAGCGGACGCACTTCCTGCATTGACTGGCGCCAACGCAAGCTCAACGGTGGCAACAAACACGCTGCCGTTCAGCTCTGCATCTGCTCAACCAGGATTCACGCCAGACGATGCCATGCTAGACGATGCACGCGGCCCAAATTGTGGTGGGCGTGCCGCGGCTAATCAAGATGGCAGCCTGGCGACGGTCGAAAGCGAAGGGGAGCAGGTGCAGTTTTGTGTGGTGCTGCCGCCTCTAGAGCATGCGCAGCTTCAGCAACACCTTCGGCTGCGGCGCTGCATGTCGGAGATCCTGCTTGGTACGCCGACCTGATCCAGGGAAGGCAGAGCAGCCTTAGCTTGTAGCTTGGCGTACCGTAAGGGTTGTCCCCACGTCCTGGTGCTGCAGAGCTTGAGCGCCTTGCTGCCCGGATAATGGCTGCAATCAATACGTGTATTGCTGCATTAGAAGCGCTTTGTCCTGCGCTGTACGCGTAAGCATGAACAGTGGGGCATGAGAGCAGATGTCAACCTGCCATTCTTACCACATATATATGGACAAACTGGACGTGAAAGCATATGGGGCTGGGGGCGTGTGGGCACGAGTAGCACGAGGGAAGGGGGGTGGGTGGGTGATGTGTGGACGTCACTCCATCTGCGCATCAAAATGCGTACAAACTGCTTTGAGCATTGCTTTTTGCGCAATATGAATGCTGAAGGACGCCTGGCGAATAGACTTGTCACACGCTTGTCCATACTGGAAACCGTCACACACGTACGCACAAGCTGCTTACCGCTACTGAGGTCAGCAAGCCTCCATATTTGTGCATGCTCCTGCACGCATCGTTGCTTATGGATTGAGCGTAACCCTAATATCTACAATGTCATGTGCTGTACCGGTATTGGAACACAAATACGCCTTTTCCTCATCAATGCAGTAGTGTCAGTTTCATACATGCAGGCCTGGGGGATGCAAGCATCCACAATGACGCATCTCGCTGCAGGCAATGTGCATGCCAACGACTGTGCGAACACGGCACACTTATCGTGTGTGTGCTTCTGAGCATAACGTAACTGACCCACACCCTGCACGCAGAGGCACACGGCAGGTTTGCGCTGCCCTACATGCACTCAGCATGCACCTTCCGCAATGCCCTGCCCTTGCTTTTGTCCCCCTGCTTCAATTGTAGTGGTAGGGGGCCTGCACCTGCTGGTTTGCCTCCCAAGTAATGCGTGTTGAACGACAATGCCTTGCACCGTGCGGCAATGCAGCCACTTCATTGCGCGTGCAGGCGCTCGTACACCAGTGTGCAGGTTGGTGTCGGTGTTGTGTGCACGCGCCTCGTCTTGGTGGACAATTTTGAACCATTTCAGCAGGTATGGTCATATCGGTATCCCTGACTGATCCTGAGGGATACCTGTCTGGCACAAAACCAGCAACGCCACCGTGAGTATGACGCGTGTGTGCATGGCGGTATACAAGCTTGCTGCACCATGGCATTTGCACGGTATTGAATGGAGCTTATGCTGCTCGCCGGGCTTGCTTGTCCTCTGTGGCCGCTGACCAGTCATGCATGGTATGGCTTTGCGTATCCCGACCTGGTTCGGCAAACCCTGTGAAGCTCGCAGAGGAACGTAACCGGGTAAAGCCTACAGCGGAACGGTGGGTCTGTGGGTTTTACGGCGCGTTTCTTGGCGTTCAACTGCCCAGCATAACGCGCCTGAGCTCAACACCCCGATTCCAAAGCCGAGCTGGTGTATGTGCTCAAAGGTGCAGGGATGGCCATTGACACCTTCTGCTGGGTGCCAACGGACGCACCTGGCCAGGGGAGGCCTGTCTGCTGACCTCACGCCTAGGACGTTGCGGGCTCCACCTTCACTAGTACTGCTGTTGTGGAGTGCGTCATGGTTGTTGTGCTGGAGCCTGTGCATGAGCGTATATCTGTGTACATGTGTTGTATTTGTTGTTGGTGGTGCTGTACGCACCTCTGAAGTGGCAGACACCGTTCGTGTTTTTGGGCTCGTCGTGTCTGTGTGCGGTGGCAACGTTGCAAGTGTGACGCGGTGGGGCAGGACTAGACCAGTCAACACGGTAGATCGAATCATAGTTGTCCTCGCGTGCGAGTTGTCGAACCCGTGAAGCAGCGGCCGCAATGCTTCGTGAACACGAACTCAGCCTCCCCACTTTTTGTACAGTCGCCACCACCCACCACGGGTGGGGTTCAAAAATAGCGCCAATGCGATAGGCCGCGTACACATTGCATACCGATGGGTCAGGCCCTCTAGGTTTGCGCTGTAGTCCTCGCGAAAACATGTGAATGGCCATCTGCTGCTGGGTTGTGCATCGGTTACAGTAGCGAGCACTTCCCACGCAAACGGGCGCCTGATTAATATAGACTTAAACAGTTGGCGTGCTGGAGTTAGCACATATCACAGGGGCGTGGTAGGAACTTGCCCTGAATGCCCGAAACACTTCGTCAGTTGGCTTGCTACACACTTCAGCTCGCGAGAGAGCGGTAATTGTACTCACGCGTTATCGCATCCGGAATAAGGCCATTGGCTATAAGAGCACCCTCAATCAGGGTAGGCTGCTGTACAGGCAACGGTTGCGCTCTGAGACAGTAGGAAAGCTAAAGCCTGCACACCCGAAGTGACGATGACAACCACCTGCTAAGCAGAACAGCCAAACTTGCTGCTGGCTGCACTCAAGTGCCCTGAACAGATTTACCAGGTAGACAGTGGAGGTAGATAGCAGTCCGGCACAGGAGGCAGTTGACACTGGGTGGTCATCAACTCTTGCTTGACAGGTGGAGCCGCCTGCATGCTGTCCCTGATGACAGGCTGGACGTGCCGCGGGGCCATCATCTTAGCTTTCAGCTCTGCTGCACAGTGATGACTTTAGTTGGGAAGTGTCCATTTGCCAAGGGCTGGCTGGCCTAGAATAATCTGTGGTTGAATTGCTTGTGAATTACGCAGGCGGCGAGGCGCATGGCCACTTGAGCGCATCCACCGTGAAGAGCACACGTGAGCACAGCAACTTGAGGCAGACACTTGTGAGGTGAGGTGTTTGCCTGGAAGTGTACTTCGTTTTTGTCTGCTGTGGCCGTGTGTCCAAGCCAGCCCGGAATTGGAAAGCAATTGGCGGTGCAGCGGCACTGATGAAGCATCGCCTTATTGCAAGAGACACCGCATGCTACTTTCAGTACTCGAATGGACGTTCCTTGGGCTGGGGCAACCTGCCTTGGTGAGGGGGAGGGTCCCCACGTACACACCTTTGCCACACAGGGGTTCGTCCTGGGCACGAACCATCCTGCTGCTAGCAGCACCAGCGCAGCCGTGAATGGTCTATATGTTATGTTTTAGCGAGCATACGCACAAACCGTGTACCGCTCGATGAGGTGACCCGATGCGCATTTGTGCTGTAGTGATGACGACCGTGCTTGAGCCCTTCGGATAAGCTTCTCGGTACACATCGAACTACTTGATTGCGCTCCTTGACAAACTGGCATGTTCAGCTGCACGCATACACTGTGAAGGCAACGGTGGTCACCCTGACATGTCTTGTTGAACTTTACTGCGTGGGTGCGTGTGAACTGCGTGTGAACTGACGCCTGTTCCCGGCAGGAACACACGTGACACTCGATTGCAGCACAGGACATAATGCACAACTCGGAGGCAGCTAAGCAGAGAAGCGGGGTTTCTGACGTGCCTTGCCGACGAAGGTCTCGTGTGGCAACACTGGCGCCTGTTGCCGTGCATACCGTGCAGCGCTTTCTGCTGTTGGCATGCATTGTGGCACTGCTAGGCTCACCGTACGTAGCTGGTTCACACCTAGGAAGCGAGTCCGCAGAGCTCCTCTACGGCACACGCTTTGCCGGTGTGTTGAGCACTCTTGGTCTTTCGCGCTTAATCGTACATCAGAGACTCAAAAAGTCAGCGAATGACGACGTCAAACGTGCAGAAAGCTTGAAGACACTGTCAGCCCTCCGAAAGGCAATCTTCCCACGAGGCTATCTTGGGCGGGCCCTGCAGGACTCGCTCGCAAATGTTTTCGGCGGCAAAGCGGAAGAAGCTGAGGTAAGAGCCTCGGCTCGTATCCACCAGTTCGTCATACATGTGCGGCAGTGCCCCAGGGTGTGTGCATACGGTACATGGTGTGGTGTCGATGAGGCGAAGGAATGGGGCAGTGGTGCACAAAACGCATTGTGTAACATGTACACGTTGCGAATAATGTGCAATGGTCCATGGTGTTGATGCGTGCGGGGGATCTATAATCCAGCATACAAATCACGCTTTGTGGTTTAATACGTTGCAAACAACGCACAATACAAATGTAACGTTTGCATGTGCATTCGCTTGCATGTGCATTACGGACATGGTGTGCCTGCCCTCGCATGCGCATGTGTTGGCAGTGTAGGCAGTGTGCGGTTGGGATGGTTGGGAACCACCTGACTCGGCACTACTCAACACTGGGTTTGGGCAGTTTCGATGCGCATGGTATTCAACCTGGTATGTGAGCATGCATGCAAATGTCTGATTGTCTGCATGCCTTCATTCTTCTGACCCAGCGATGCACATGTATTGCGGCATCACGTGGCTGCAAACATGTTTACTGGACTGGCGGCACGCACAGCACGCCGCTGCTTGATTGCCAAAGTGTGTTGTAAGCGCGCCACTTGCCCTGGCATCTTCTGTCACACTGCTGCAGAGTGTGTATTGCTGGACTGTAGGCCCAGCTGCAGTGAGCGCATTGCTGGGAGTTGGCGTAGCCGCTAACAAGATAGAGGGACGGCCCTCCGACTTCGGCTCCCCGTTCAACTGCCTGCGTGCTACCGTGGGTTAAAAACACAATTGTGTGTTGACGTATGATGAATGACATCTATCGTGTATGATATTGTTTATCCCAGTGTACCCAGTGCTACCTAATAGTGCCAGGAAGACATACATGCACCCTTGCACAACACTCTCCAGACGGCCGTTGAGGGAGCCAGCGACAACACATTGAGGTGTTGCCGTTATTTCATTCAGTGCATGGTGTGGCCAGCAAATGTGACAGCCAAGCTCTGGCTGGGTGACACGTTTGTCGCTGGCCGGCACTTTCACATGGTAACACCTTGTGTTTGTGCATGTGCAACAGCATTTGTTTTCGTGTATGTGCACATAAGCAGGCGCTTACTGGCCCACAGGCCATCCACACCCAGACGGCACCAGGCGCACAATGCTAGTCACTGCATTTTGCATTGTGCAGGGTGAAAGCTGCCAGAGCAACGCGCCGCAGTCAGGTCATATAGTGACTCTTATGCACAGTTGCCTAACACAGCAGCATGCCGTAGACGGTCTCATGCCTGCGTGTCAGCCCCCGTACATGGGCTGTGAATGCACAGGCAAGTCTGCACGATCACACCGTTGCTAACCTCATTCTCAGTGCCATTACTACTGATCATCAGTGCCTATGTAGCTCTCCACCCCACCGTATAGCATGCACTGTATGTAGCGTGATGTCACGGCTTGTTGTAGTGTTCGCTCAAAACGTACATGCCCTGCTGCTGCTAGCCACTGCCGCTGCCGCTCTGCTGCTGCTGCTTGTGTTGCTCATGCTGCTGTTGGTTAGACCACTATCGTTTCCATGTCAGTGCATGTGTCCCTCAGAAGTTTTTGTGTACATGGTGCTGCCTTCCTGCCTCTTGCCTGCTGCCTGCGCTCTTTGCTCCCTTGTCACCACAGTCGTACGCGTTCTCGTACCCCTGGGTAAGCAAATGAAGCGGTAGCATACCCTGCCTGCCTACATGCTTGTCTGGAAATCTTCAGTGTTGATCGGATTGCTTTTGACGTTTCCAGCCTAGTACAGTGGTTGCGCTTGCGGACTTGGGGCTGTGGATTGCTTACGCAAAGCTGCAATTGACCTTGTATGTCCACCGCATGCCGCGTGTTGCTGCGATGGCTGGGATCGCACCGAAGCGTAAACTTCTCGATGTACACCCCAAGCATGATTACACTTGGTCACTTCTGCTGCCCTCGCTCATGGTGCTTATCAAAACGGTTTCCATGCCGACGTTGGTGCCGCTCTCGATTCATGGCCCTCCTACCTGTGTCCTCTGATGCTCTCCACAGTATGCGGACTGGTGAGTGCGATGAGTGAGGCTGCAAGCATCACACCTGCCCGTGTGTTGGTCCTGACACCTCGGCCAAGATGGTGTGCACTGCGTATCTGCAAGCGCTGCCTGCCTGTGGTGATCTTTGCCTTCGGCTACACCGGGCATGCTAGGCATGCACACCAAACTCACGTGCTGGCTGATGAGCACACCCGGATGAACTCAAGCCAGCACTCCGGGATCAACCAAACAGACGCGATGGTATGCAGTTGCAAACCCTGGAATCCTAATCCCCGAGCCTTCAGCCCCATGATTCTACATGCACGCGTGCGTGCGTGCGAGAATTGAGGAGTGACATCATCCTCGGACCATGCACTGCAGTTTGACGACCACAGACTAGTTGCTGTCTCGCCCCCATGACATCCCTTTGGCCTCCCGTTCTTGTACATCAACAGGCTGTACCATGTGCAAGTGACGCCCAAGGATGCTTTGGTGAGTGGTGAGCTGGTGATGTGTTGTGCCGCAACTGGGGCTGCTGGCTGACAGTTGACTGTTTTTACTGTTGCTCCGTCAGACCGTCAGGAACAACCTTGAGCCCCTCCCTACCCCCACCCGTGTAACACACCCAACTTCTACCGTATGTATCGTACGCTACTTTTCTGCACACATTATAGTGTGGATTCTGCTGACAACGCATCTACATGGCGACATTCATTTGCCACCAAGCATTTCAACACCGAGAGCATGTTTCGAAGCCTTCCCCACAAACTGGTGGATGATGCCATTTCTGTGCGGCCACGGTTCGGATAGAACCAGAACCCACCAGAACATGTCTGACTAGTCTGACACCACCAACTACCCATACCATAAACCATATATCACACTCTGTAACCCATTATTCCCGTCACCAAGCACTCTGTAGCGCTATGCACGATCTGTTGTGCGTCAACCCGAGCCAGAAACTACCAAAAACTCCCTAAGCCCCCCGGTCAAAAACGGACTTTGCGGTCGACTGTATGTGTCATAGCACCGTTGATAGGCGCTGAACCCATCACAACCTGTCATGAAATCCATGCGTAGTAGAAACACCTTCATGTGCGATGAATTTTGTTGTGCACCAGTAGTGTCGTGTTTATGTGCATGCTTGTGCAACTTGCGTAGGTCCCTGCCAGGCAAAAGCAGCGAAATGACATCGCCCAGATGTGCTAGATGTGCGCATGATAACAGGAAAGGCAGGAAGTGGCGTGCATGGACCACCCATGCAGGCAGCATGATTGCGCTGCCCATGCCTCCTCTACCTCCTCGTCACCGCTGAATGTTCGCCCGTATTGTCCTGCTTGTCTTTATGATCATCCCCCTTGTTGTCAGCAAGGTCAAGACAGATATCAGCCATCTTAGTGGAAGAAGCAGCAGTTTTAATCCATGAGACCAGGCTGTGAAACGTTCTTGGGCAGTGGCATACATAGCATCCAGAGTACCCTTAGAGACTCTACATACGCAAAGCACAACATTTTGAACTAGAAGACCAAGCGTGTTCCATGCTGTCCTGTGTGTGTGTGCGCAACATGCCGCGAGCTAGACTATGCACATGCATACGCATCATGCATGCAATGAGCTCATGCCCCCGCTAGCGCACTTGCTCCTCTAACACCTGCTCCACTTCCCGGAGCGTAAGGAGCCCCACCATGAAATCATTTTTGTTTAGGACGGGCACGATTACAGTAGTGAGAGGCTAGTGCGCACGGCGCGGCACAACCAGGCAGCTGAGGCAGCACAAGGCAGGGCAAAACCTGACTCCCTGCAAACCATTCCTACTCTCTAGGCTCCCTGCACGCCACACATGATAGGTTGCACCCCTTCCAGCCCCTTTAGCCTCTTGTGTCCTCTTCGCCCACGGGCATGCAATTGTGCACACGAACAGTTGCGTGTGCTAGCTTCCACAACATCTTATCGACACACATTATCAATATGTACCGCTTATGCAAATGTTCGCTCTCTTCTCATTGTCGTGCATTGTGATCTTGCAGGATTGCTTGGCCAACAACGGTGTTGATATCCGGGGAACGAAGGAGGTAGGGCGGGAGCCAACATCGTTATCACCAGTGTCCCTTGCATCACCAACTACCGGTATGATTCGCATTATGATGGTTGGCGCTCCCTATTGGCTGATATTATGAGCTCCGCTTGCTTGCTTGACCAGGTACCTGCTGCTCTATGCCTGTTGCAAGTCTGAAGTTGTCAGCTAGCGCGTGCGGATGTATCGTGCTGTTTGTGCTGCTGATATGTTTCGGTGAGCAGGTATTTGACATCAGTGCTGGAGACATATTCGCTTTCAACACGCTGTTCCGGCGCTTCTTCTTTGAATTTGGGGTGAGTACATGCTGCTGATAAATAATGATAGTTGTGACAGTCGATTCACCGGTGAAGGCCCAGCATCGTCTCTGATATGAAAGCCCCAGGGGGGTACACGGCATTGCAAGCCATCATGCGTTCAGTGCCCTTACGAATGTAATGCACGGAAGCATGTAGTGTGTCATCACAACGCATGTAAAAATGTGTGTTTGTGGCCGTCATCCTATCACGCTGTGAAACACGCACGTGCGTTCTGGCCTGGGTGTCAGCAGTCATGAGGACCTCAATGCTTGCTGCATGAACAGTTGATGCTGCTGTCGCTTATGCTCCTGGTTTCCGTGAACGCTATTGCCTTAATACCGTTGGTATTGTGATCTCCATGTGGATATCATCATAATCTACACTTGAGCGCATATGGAATATATCAAGCGCAATGCGACAAATGCATGCGGCGCATGCTGCGTTGGCCAAGGGCCGTCCACATGACATGATGCACACCTGCCAAGCATCATGACTTCTGTCCTGCCATAAACCTCAGCAGCACACAAACAGCATGCACGCACAAACTCTAACTAGCATTTTCGGGGAACCGCGCGTCTTGACTAGTGTTTGCGCATCTCTAGCGTGCAGAGCCCATGACAGAGCCGGGTTCTCATGTTGGCTCATCCGCCCCGCACGCATATGCGCCTGGCAGCTGCGTGCACTTGTAGACAGTCCAATTGGGTGCGTACGTGCAACACCCGTGCTGTGTTAGGGGCAGGACTGTAGAAGTGTGGTTAGTGGCGGGGTATGTGCAAACACCTGCTCCTCTCACTCGCACTCTCTCACACTGTCTTGTCTCTTTCCTTGTAGTAAATGGCATTTCTTAGATTTAGATTTGGATTTAGAATTTTTTACGTTTGGAGCTTGCTACCCGAGGCTGACACTCCCCTCAGATAAGGACCGAAAACTCTCGCATGTGCGAGTCAATCAAGCAAGCAACAGCAGGCCAACACTGAATGCGTTAAGCCAAGGTTAGGTCATGATCCATTGTGATAAGCCTCTGGTACATGTACGATACACCATAATCGACAGTGGTGATAAAGCTCAGCGACCTGTTTGCACATAAAGTTCGTCTTTGCCTCTAGTCGGCAGTGACGAAGATTCAACAACATGCGCATGCGGACAGCATTGACTGACAGGTCAGCGCTAAAGATTGCGGAATACTTTGTGCGCAGCAAAGCATAATGTGGACACTCAATGGCGATATGCAGCTCATCTTGAACTGAACGGTGTCCTCGCGTGTTAGTTATGATTAAAAAAAGGGGCAGCTGCCCAGGCCCGTATTCCAACGGGTTGTCACAGGGGCGCTTACATACCGCGCTTACGCACCGGGCGCATGCGAATGCGGCTGGCGGTAGCGACAGTGAGCATGTGACCCGCCGTCCCCCATTACCCCCATGGGGGCGATACGGTGCATCCAGGTGACAGTGGTCACCGAGCAAAGAGCCGAGATCCGGGCTGTCCCCTTGCTGGGCGGGGTGATGGATAAACTGCGGGTGATGTGATTCTGGGCGACAGTGACCATCAGGGTTCGTGCCCATCCGGCTAACACTGCTTACACTAGCCATCCAGCTGACAATGGCTCTTCGGATGGCACACTTCATCCGGCTGACAGTGACCATCCGGGTTTCTGCCAATCAGGTGACACTAACTGTCCGGGTGGTGCCTCGGACACGTCTACACGGCTCCATTTGGGTGTGCTGCTGCCTGTCCCCCCCCATCAATGCATGCACATGTATGTGGCCCATGAGCACGTAACAGTCACATGCTGGCTTTGGTGGCACCAGCGGCTCGGGTAGCGTCGCTGCCTGACTTGTGGGGTTCGAGCGTACGGCGGTGCGCACGGCGGTGCGCTTGACACGTCTACGCGCCTTGATTTGGGTGTGTTGCTGGCTGATACCCATCAATTCATGCACACATGTGTGACCCATGAGCATGCAGCAGTCACGTGCTGGCTTCGGTGGCACCAGTGGCTCGGGTGAGGGTGTTATTAAACTTGTACTTAAGAATTGTCCGCGTGGCCGGACATGCCTACACGGCTGTAATTGGGTGCGCTGTTGCCTGCCCCCCATCAACCTACACATTAAAATGTGGCCCACGTGCTCACAGCATTCATACGCGGGCTTTGATGGAACCAGTGGCCGTGGCAGGGGCACTGCTTGACTTGTGGGATTTGAGCGCATGGCGTTGCGTCTAACACGCGTACACGCCTCCATTTGATCGGGTGTTTGCTGCCTGCATCCCATTGGTCCATGCACGCATATGTGCCAACGCGCTCCCAAGAGTCATTTGTTGGCTTCGGTGGCACCAAAGGCCCCAGCGTGGGTGCTCCCTAACTTAGGCGATTTGCGTACTTTGTGCGCGCGGCGGTGCGTTGGACACGCCTACGCGGCTCTGGGTGCCCTACCCATCCAGCTGACACTACCCATCCAATTGATACTGGACTAGAGCACTAACAGTGGACTAGAGCACTAACACCGCCGTTTGAATGACATGGACTATCCGGGTGACAGTGCTCAACTAGGTGACACTGGCCATCCGGGTGCCTGCCCATCCGGCTGACAAAACTCGTCCGGTGACACAGCAATTCGGCTGACAGTCGCCATCCGGATGCCTGCCTAGCCTGCCCATCTAGATTACTCCATTTATCCGGCCAACACCAGCTATCCAACTGAGATGTGTGGTTGGTAGGTCAATGGGGCCGCATAGCGCCGTAGCCGCTGAGTGCGCCACCAACGCATGTGATGCACCCTTGCATGTGTGAATGGTACAAGCCGCGATTCCAACCAGCAACATGGTGACGCATGGCTGGTATGGCGCATGTGTAAGCAGATAGATGAGGTAGATTCAAGCCTGGAAGGTGGCAAGCAGCCACATGCCCAACCCAAGAAGCATTTCCCTCGCCCGCCCGCGCGTGCCCGGCGCTCTAGCATGTCAATTGCACAATTTAGAAAGGCGGCAGGTGTGTTGATGCCCATGTGGACAGCGCGAGGTATTATGGACTTGATGGTTCTGCTTGCCCCTTCAATCCGTGCACATGCGTGGAGCACACAAGCTCACAACAAGCATGCGCTGAATTCATTCGGCTGTGCAAGCAGCCCGGGTTGGGGCGGATACCAGACGTACAAGAATTGTGCGCACGGCAGTGCACCGAACACGCCTACCCAACTCCAATTGGGTGTGCTGAACCCCAACCCACGCATACAGATGTGGCCTATGCGCTCACACATTCGTACGCTGGCTTCGGTGGCGCAAGCAGCCCCAGGTTGGGGTGCTACCTGCATGACTCATGTGATTTGACACGCCTACGCGGCAATATGAGGGTGTGCTGTTGCCTGTCAGCCATCAATTCATGCACATGTATGTGGCCCACAAGCTTACAACAGTCATGTCCTTGCTTTGGTTGCACCAACAGCCTTGGTAGGGGCGCTACAGTACCTCACCCGGGGGATTGCATTGCAGGGCGGTGCCACGTACACGCATGAGACGGGGGTCCATTTGGATGTGTTGTTGATTGCCTGTCCCCCATTAGTCCATGCCCGCCTCCCTCCCTTCTGGACGTTATCTTGCGTTGCCCGCTTGACCTGCCGGCTATGGCCCCTGCCCTTCCGCTCGCTGGTGGAACCTAAGTTTTGTTGCGATTATGCGCCGGATGGCCAGCGTGCCCGTGCCGCCGCTCAACACGTCGCCCTAGCTGCTCTCTTCCAGGGCCAGGGCTTTGTGGTCCGCAACGTACCTCTTCACTTTCTCTTCGGGGTCTCGTGCACCGTCTACGCGTCCACCCTGTCGCTGATGGTCTCCCACCTGGGCCTGTCACACCGACAGGCGACTGCAACCTGTGCTTCCATCCATTCTCATGCCGTGCGCTCCCTCTCTTCTACGTTTGCTGCTAAGCGTTTCATGGAGCACCATCATGCTTCCGCGGCTGCGGACGTTGCGTGATGGCCCCCCCCCCCCCGGCATGCGGTCTCATGGTAGGGTGCTGCGAAATTTCGTGCTGCCCCTTCCTCAATGATTACGGAGTGTGCGTCGTGCGCCCTATGTTGCCGCTTTACAAGGCAAGGCCGCTTTACAGGGCAAGGAGACAAGCAGCTGTGCGTTGAGGCCATACTTGGCAATACAAAGAAAACAAACATTATCTTGGGGTGAAAGGGTTTACTATGTGAAGTACCCCTTAGGACTATTAGGACCGCCACGACACATGAAATGTTGCCAAAAGTTCTCCATATGCCAAGCACGTGCGCGCCGTGTTGGTCAAGCCAAGTCTCTGTGAGTACTGCAAAATCAAAGCCTTGCACGAGCGGGGGGAGTGCAGTGCGCTTGTCGGCACTGCGCCCATGCATGGACATTCCAGGAAAAGACCTTCAACAACACGTTAAAACGCTGTGCTGATTCTGGCCCTCACACAACACCTCAACACCCCTTCTTACGCTCGCCCATTGACAGGTACCCCAAGACATCAATTTCGTGTCAAAACTTGGCGACTTCTTCAACACACCACTGGAGCTAGATGTGGTCACCGGAAGGTTAAAGGTTCCGCCCCAGGTCTTCGACCCCAAGCGTAAGCTTGGATTCAGTCGCATCTTTGAGGCCTTGGAGTCCAAGTTCTTCAAGCGTCTATGCGGTGAGCAGTAGATGTATCGTGCATTATGTCAGTAAAGTGAGTCCGCAGAGAGCAAAACGACGTGAGGGGCATTATTGACCTGATGAAGTGGATGAGCCCAACTAGCCCAACCTGTCCATGGAGGTTGTCATGTCCACATTGTTAATGAGACGGCAACAGCATACTTCAATAGGATTATGTGGTGACCATGGGAGGCCGAGCCATAACTGAGTTGTACAGAACGGCATGTTCACTAGGTGAACCGGTTTGCACCACATGGTAGCGACGATGGTGCATGAGGCCGTTTGCCGCTCTGTTTCAAAAGGTGAAGTAGGTGAAGACATAGATGGCTAGATCTGACAACCTAGCTCAACAGTGGCACTCATCTCGGCTGTTGTGGGTTGGCCGCCTGGACGCGGTGGGAGCTAAGTGCCGCCTGTGTGGGCCCCAGGTTGTCATGCTTGACGTGTCTTGTCATCTCCTGCTTTGGCAGCGGTGTCCTAGCCGGTAACCGTTCCCGTACAAAAACAAAAGTGGCTGACATCCTTTTAATCGTAATGCTTAGCAGACCGCTCTGTTGTATCATGTTAGTCCTGTTCTCTGTGGCTTCTCCTGCTGTCCTAAGAGGCACCCACGCTGCCCATCCACACCGCACCATGGTGCGATCGCATAGGCAATGTGAAGAGCTTCAAACATGCATCCCCCACAGATGCAACGAGCCTTGGATGCCCACGTGCATGCACCGTTCGTGGTTACTGTTGTTGCGGTCATGTATGCATGCTTCTGGCTGTGGTGGGGCCTGGTGGGATCATGGTATCAACACGTGACGCCATATGCTTGGCTTTGCTTGTAAGGAATGAAGAGCAAGTGGTGTTGTGCAAGGCGATGCAGTGCAGTGCATGGGCCATGCGATGCATTCATGCATTGCGCGCTTTCACACTCACACATTGGTGGAGGGATGCATGGATCAACACCTCTGTGCAACTGATATAGGTCTGGGATGTGGTATCACACATTGCATATGCGATTGCAATTGCACATGTGCAACCGGTAGCATACTTGTACTGTAAATGTGTAGGTGAAGATCTCAAGCCTTCGGCAAACGCCCAGAAAGCAATTGACGACGCGGTGCGTGCGTGTTGCGTGCACATGCATCACTCGTCTGTCTCAGCTCACATCTGAGAGGGTGCACCACACTGCCCATGTGTCCTTGTCTCCCTGCCTGTTAGTGCGTGCCCTTGTGCCCGCGTGTGGCTTCCCTGCCAGCCATGTTGATATTGTCAGTCATCAGAAGTATGGCTGACAGTAGTGATATGGCTAAGCTTCCAGCTTGATTTCCTGCGGTTGCGTGCATGCGTGCGTGCGTGCGTGCGTGCGTGCGTGCGTCACTTCGTCGTCTATTCATCTGTTGTCTATGGATCTTTCCATGCGTCCCCACACGTGGATTGCCACCCTCGTTGGCCAACGAGTGCCAAGCTCCTCCGCCGTTCCGTTGCTGTCCTTTGTGTGCGTGCGCACGTGCAGGATCAAGGCAATATAATTAATTTTGCGGATGGGGCTATAGCACTTGACGACCCGAAGCTAGCAGAGCTCACCTTTGCCGTGTCGAAATCATTGAAGGACAACGCGGCTTACAAAACCGCCCTGTTCGACGCCGTCAAGCGGGAGTCCAGTTCCCTGAGAGGGTTGGCTGTGTCTGCGTCTGTCAACACGGATGACCTCCGCAAGGCGCTCAAGCGGGCCGAGTTCATCCTAAACCTGTTTGGACCTACACAGGGCCTTGCCAAAGGATGCAAGGCAGTCAACGTGTGAGTCCGTTATGAGACTATACGACATGCAATATGGCCAGGGGTAATCCCGTTGGCTAGGCCAAGCAGGGTGGGAGAGGATGGAGAGTGTGAGGGAAGGGGCGAACGCCGTCTATGGATGTGGCTATTGTGGTGCGACGGAAGATGCGCGAGGGAAGATGGGTGGGATGCGGTTGGGCTGAGCAGGCATGGATTGGCAAGGGTGGGAATGAGGTGAACGTGGGGAATGAGCAGAAATAGGTAGTCGCGAAACCAGATGGGGAATTGGGCTGCGTGCATCAAGCGCTCCGCATGCACACATTGTGCGCCCGCTTAGCATATACAACCGCATGCAAATCGCGTGCACAACATGTACATGTACATGAAACTGCACGCTGATTTGTGTGCATATTGTGCATGACATGCATCATCACTTGCCAATAAGTGGCAATAACCGAACTCCCCGAGCGGGGAAGTGAGGGACAAACCCAATGGCGGCACCAGGGTGCGTGTGCTGCTCCCCGGCTCCTCCAGGATGAATACGCCATGAATCCGTGGCTCAAAACGCGCAAAAAGCCACGAGATGCACAGGAGCGGAGTCACACTTTCAGCATTGTTGTGGCGAAATGATGGGCGGTATAATCACGCTCGTGCGTTTTTTAGAGTGTCAGAGAGGATGACGGTATGCACCTGCACGCATGCACACACGCAACTAACGGTGTGCATGCACATTCACGCTCATCAAGGAAACTTACCGGGCAAATAGATGAGTGGGATGGGGCCGGGAATCAACCGAACAAGCGAAGATTCCTGACGCTTCCGTGTGTGTGCATCTCCATCACAACCTCACCGCATGCTACAGGTTAACCCTTGTACCAGCTAAGGCAGCGAGCTTGTTGGCGTCCACCATGGAGGCTCAGTGCAACAAGGCCAAAACCTGGTACCGCTTTTTCAGCCAGTGAGTATGGTTGATTAATGTACCACACATCTCGTGGCAACAATGAGTGTGTGCGAGTGTGAGGGGGGGCAGGACTCGCTGCCGCATACTGGCATACGTACCGTCTTGGCATGCCGGCATCAAAGAGGGCGCTGATTGCCAAAATGTGTATCCATGCCCCACACCCAGACCTCATGGTTCTGCGACTGACAAGAGATGACACATGATACACGCACATGAGGGTGCGCGTCGCTCCAGCTAACAGCTTGGATCATGCAAGGCGTCATTGACATCGCACTTTCCTATCGCAACAACCTGTCCTTGTCCAGGCCGGGTTTCCGGGCCCCAGGGGGTCAGCCTCGTCCTGTCCTGTCACCGCCTGCCTTGGCAGCGGTGTCCTAGCCTGTAACCGTTCCCGTCCAAAAAAAAACAAAAAAAAAAAAAAAACAGTCAATGAACTCTTTGCAAGGCCAAGCCATCACGGCAATGCCAGGCAAAGCCATGAATCGGCCCTGGCTTGATTGGTCGAAGTTGATCTTCCTCGCAGACCAATGGTTGGTTGCTTGGTTTTACGGGCTGACGGTGTGTGTGGGGGTGTCATGTGTTGCGGCACATCGCAGGGTCAAGAAGGCGTATGAATTCCTGGACGTTGCGTTGACCAGGCTTGAGGAGCTGGCTCTGCCATCCTTGGATCTGTTCGTGGCCGTCGTTGGTCATGTGCAGTGGGCAGATGGTGCAGCCACGTATGGCGCTGAGTGTGGCATCACCACTGCGGGACCCGGTCGTGAGTCGTACAATCAGTAACTGAGGGTGCATCACACCCATCACACCTCTTCCTGTGTACAGGCAATCACTTCCATCATGCGCTTCCGCATGCAGGCTTCCACACCAAGAAAACAAAATGTGCGCCGGCCTAGCCGACCTCCTTGAGTCCGCAGGGTGGGGAGTGTTGAGGTTGGGGCGCGGGTGGGAGTAGCAAAGGCACTCATGAGTATATTTTAGTGAACGCATTTCCGTTACGCCCTCCGCTTTCTAATTTTGAGGCTGGATATGTGGCCTGCACTTTTGCAGTATTTGGCCCGGGGCCTGTTGGCCGGGCATGCCGGAACTGGTTTGGATGTGATCTATCGAGTGATCCACCAGAATACACCTTTGTTCTCCTGGTTCTCCCAACTAAAGCAACAAACACCGTACTGAACATCGGTACGTTCAATCAGAGCTTCACAGTCTCCACTGCCGTAATAGCCGTAACAGGCTGTGTAATTGACTGCGCTCAGCATGGGATTGCAGCTGGGCAGCCAGCTGTGTAGCTGGTTGCTGTCCCGACAATAGTACATGGGAGGCTAGGGCAAGGCTTTGCTGCCTGCCCTCCAACCTTGGAGGCAGCCCTTGAGCATGAGCCAGCCAGCGAGAGATCTAGTATCAGTATGATCCAAACAGTTGGACACAGTGCGGACCGTCCAACTATCAAAGATGGTATGTGGAAGTTGTTATGTAATGTTACACCAGGAGCGTGTGGGCCAAACAGCCCATGCTCCCCCTAGATGGGACGGGACCAGGCGAGCAGAAGAGGTCCATCCACAAAGCTATGCGCATGGTATGCTAAAGGGCCACAATAGCTTAGCGCAGCACATCAGCATCATGCGGTGTTTGGGACTCAGCAATGGTTGGGGAACGTGAAGGGCCACAAACAAGAGCTTAGCACCGGTGCCCCCCTTAAGGGGGGGTCAAATTTGCACCTAGGCACCCGTCTTTATCACCGATGCGAAGGGTGTTTAGCACCCCTGGAAACCCAGCATTTTTCCATTCGTATGAACAGAAACGCGTGTCAGTGCCCCCAGCAACCCCGGCAAGCTCTGTTCTCGAAGGATGCCCCCCTGGTCTCGAAGGATGCCCCCACACACCCGCCAACCACCCATCCGGCCTCCTCACTGCCCCACAACATCCCTCCTCAACCGCACCCACCGCATACTCATTACCCTCCCACCAGATTCGTTCCAATCTATATATGAATATAACATAAAAAGGGGCAGCTGCCCAGGCCCGTATTCCAAGGGTTGTCACATGGGGATGGTGCGTCGGACGCGCCTACACGCCATTAAGGTGGGCTGCTGCCTGTCCCCACACGCCATTTAGGTGGGCTGCTGCCTGTCCCCAACCAATGCATGCACACGTTCGATGTGCCTTGCCCTGCCCACGTGCACTCGCACTGCATTTCGGGGTGGGGTGCACCCCCAGCCTTCCACTACGCCTTACGCCCAACCACAGCCTCAACACTGCTAGACCAGCACAGGTGTTTCCACAAACTTTCATTGACAGACCGCTTTTACAACCGCTATCGGATCTTCATACCGTTAATCGCTTTACGACGCCGGAGGTCAGCTCAGACACCTCGCTCGCCATTGCTCAAGTCATGTGGAGTCTATATGCGTATGCATACGCATATATGCACAATACATGGCCCCACCGGAATCACACCGCATGCCCCTGGGGCACACTCTCTGGCACACGTACGTGGCGCACACGCTCACAACAGCCATGCGCTAGCTTCGGTGGAACCAACGGCTCGGGTGCGGGCATGACTCCGGCGGTGCCTCGGACGCGTCTACACGGCTCCATTCGGGTGTGCTGCTGCCTGTCCCCCCCATCAATTCATGCACACGTGTGTGGTCCATGCGCTCATCCCAGGCATGCGCTGGCTTCGGTGGCATCAACGGCCCTGGTAGGGCCCTACCTGACTTGTGGAAATCGAGCGCGCACGGCGGTGCACCGCACACGCGTGCGCAGCTGCATTGGGTGTGCTGCTGCCTGGCCCCCACTTCAATCCATGCACGCGCACATGGCACACACGCTCACAGCAGTGATGCACTGGCTTTGGATGCACCAGCGGCCCGGGTGCAGGCCCTACCTGACTAGTGGGATTTGAGCGCACGGCGGTGCGCTTACGCGGCTCCATTCGGGTGTGCTGCTGCCTGGCCCCCCATCAATCCATGCACACATATTTGGTCCATGCGCTCATCCCAGACATGCGCTGGCTTCGGTGGCATCAACGGCCCTGGTAGGGCCCTACCTGACTTGTGGAAATCGAGCGCGCACGGCAGTGCACCGCACACGCGTGCGCAGCTCCATTTGGGTGTGCTGCTGCCTGGCCCCCACTTCAATCCATGCACACGTACGTGGTGCTCACGCCCACAGCAGTGATTCACTGGCTTCGGATGCACCTGCGGCCCGGGTAGAGGCCCTACCTGACTAACCTGACTTGTGGAATTTGAGCGCACGGCTGAGCACCGTACACATATGCGCGGCTCCATTCGGGTGTGCTGCTGCCTGGCCCCCCATCAATTCATGTACACGCACATGGCACACACTCTCACAGCAGTGATGCGCTGGCTTCAGCACCAGCGGCCCGGGTGGAGGCTCTACCTGACTAACGGGATTTGAGCGCACGGCGGTGCGCTTACGCGGCTCCATTCGGGTGTGCTGCTGCCTGGCCGCCCATCAATCCATGCATGTACACGTACGTGGCACACACGCTCACAGCAGTGATGCACTGGCTTTGGATGCACCAGCGGCCCGGGTAGAGGCCCTACCTGACTAGTGGAGTTTGAGCGCACACGGCGGTGCACCGAACACACGTGTGCGGCTCCATTTGGGTGTGCTGCTGCCTGCCCCCCCCCCATCAATCCATGCACACGCACGTGCCACGCACGCTCACAGCAGTGATGCGCTGGCTGTGGTGGCAACAACGGCCCCGGTCGAGGCCCTACCTGACTAGTGGAATTTGAGCGCACACGGCGGTGCACCGGACACGCATGCTCGGCGGCATTTGGGTGTGCTGTTGCATGCCCCTCCCCTCAATCCATGCACATGCACGGGGCACACATGGTCATAGCAGTAATTCACTGGCCTTTGGTTGCACCAGCGGCCCGGGTGGAGGCCCTATATGAGGTCTGACTTGTGGAATTTGAGCCCGCACACGGCAATGCACCGGACTAACTGGACACGCGTGCACGGGTCCATTTGGGTGTGCTGCTGCCCCTCATCACCCATGCACATGCATATGGCACACGCATACGCTAACAGCAGTCACGTGCTGGCCCCAATGGCACCAGCGTCTACAGCGGCGCGGGTATGGGCGCCACCTACTTGCGCGGTTTGCATACTTAGAATGCACGGCGATGCGCTGAACCCACAAGTTACCACTGGCCTTGAGCGTTACACGATTGTTCGTATACTCTAATAACGGTGTAATGGCCTATTTTCCAAAGAGCATCAGCTGCTTGCAGGTGTTTGCGCTTAACGCTGCTCACCCTCGTGTCGCATAACACCACGACACAGATAATCTATGCGTACTCGGAACGGCCCGGACTTTCAACCAAAGTCATATTATCTGCTCATATGCATATGAGGAAAAGCCTACACCCAACCGGGGTGTATAGACAAAGTCAGTTTGCCGATTGGCAAGATTCACACCAAGTTTCTCGACGTTTGGCGCACCGCTACTCCAGCGCAAGCTGTACCACAGGCCGGGTACCGGCTATCAAAACTCAATAACCAAAAGCCTTGGTATTGCCATCCTTGCTTGGCTTCCACGTTGCCTCTCCCACCCAACTTAGCGGCCCGAAACCGGCACACGCTTTTGGTCGACCCCACAACCAACACTGCCTCAAGCCTGCCAAGTATTCACAGCCGCACACGAAGAGGCTATAATTATCATAATAGTCAGTTTGCAGGCAATTTGAAGGTCACCCTTGCTTTTGCGGGCTCCATTACGTCCAACTTCGCCCGAAACCGGCACACGCTTGCAGCCGACCTCACCACCAACACTGCTACAAGTCCTGCTAAATATTACGAGTTCATACAATTCAGCCATTTATATCATAATACCGCTCTTAGGGATAACTTGAAGGTGGCCCTTGCTTTTACGGGCTCCGATACGCCACCACACGCTCCACTGTGAACGCATGGCGCGGCCCACAACGAGCTCTTCCCAAACCCCTCCAAATATTCACCTGAGGGAAATCGGACTACCGATTAGGGTATACAAAAGGCAATTCTGCAAAGTAAACGGCGTTTCCGGGCCTCTGGGGAGGGTTTTGAAGCTTCACCCCCGCTTCCCCTAAAACGATCATTTCGAGCCGGTAAGCCCTTAATTCCTTACTAACATAAGGAATACGGGAATATCCATGTGGTGATTCATCTGTGCCTTTGCGCTAACTGCATGTTGAACACACCCACATTTGCATCCATTGTGGATCGGCCCAGCATGTGACTTACCGCATGTACTCATATGCATCGCGATGTGGCCGTGTATTACGTGTATGTGCAGGTGGCGCGGAATTCAATCTAGGTCACCGGCGACGCAACCTGTTGAGTCAGAACCCAGACCTGCCGAAGTCGCTGGCAGACTGCCCGCTGGTGCAAGAGGTGCTCAACACAACTCGGGACCTGGGCCATTTTGTAAAGAATGCGCTGGCTGAGCCCATGAACAAGGTGTCAGCGGTCATGGACCATGTGCAGGATGTGTTTGAAGGCGACATCAACTCCTTCCTGCAGGCGCGTATCTTCCAGACGTGATCACCTCAATTACCTCAATAACACAAATGAAGTGTCTACTGGGTGCAAATGGAAGCATACAACAGGCGTGCGCACACAATGCCTAACAGTGTGATTGCACACACATGTACACACATGTACATACATACACGTCACACGTTTCACATCACGCTTAAGCACGCATACAAGCACACTGCATGGCCCAACGGGAAGCAAAACACTTGAACACACACACGTCACACGTTTCACATGCACACAGTTGCCAGCATGGGATTGCACACACACGAATGCCATTCGCAAAAAACACAACAACTGGATGAGTCCTTGAAAATCCACCATTGGCTGCACATGCGCACGCACATTGCCACCCTGCCTTGTACCCCCGCTGCTGTTGTTCTGCAGGGTGCGACCCCTATCGTCAAGTTTATCAACTCCGCATTGGAGGCCATCAAGTCTATACCCGACTTCATTGTAAGCAAGCTGCATTTGAGCACGTAATCCATGGGGTGCATTTGTGTCTGCTGCTTCAGCTAACTAAGAATGGTTGGGGTGTCACAACTACAACGTATGCCGGTACATACGTTATGTTGTTGCTTGCACACACGGCCAGGAGCAAGCCACAGGCTGACTTCAGATGGATCAGGGAGGCAATTGGGATGCATGCAGTGGGAGCTGAAAATAAGAGTCGCTGCTATATTATTGATTAAAGTCATTGGCTATTCATCATCAGCTGCCACGGCTACAGTGTCCTTGATTGCTTTGGTTTTGCAGCGGTATCTTGGCCTGAGGCTCGCGAACCGGTGTGAAAGCATTGAACGTATGCCTAAATTCCCTGGTGCTCAACCTCTTGCACACAAGTGAGCAGCTAGCATCATCGGTCACGAACGTGTCCAAGTGCCAAAATCCCACCACACACACACTGCCATGTTTGGCACATTAGTACATTACTGATGGCATGTGCACCTGGCCGGCATTGATACGCTCAATGCTTTGTGATGCAGAACAAAGTTACCTTCTTTATTGAATTCCTTCCGGTGGACTGCTCGAAGATACCGTTCTGCGACGTGGATTTCCTCATCAATCCGGTGGGTGAGGCTGTTCGTGTGTGGTGGGGAACATTTGGTGGGCCTGACATTGAAGGTTTGTGCACTGTTAGGGCTGCAGCGCTTCATTGTTCGCCGTCTCAACACAGTGGTCATGTTAGTTGTGCTGGCATTTGTTGTGTGATAGCCTTACACCATGTCACCATCATCATCGTTCCCGTCCTCCAAAAAGCAAGCACGGCCATCATCATCATGCCTCGGTCAGTCTCTGATCTACTCCCCTCATCCCTGTGCAGCAGATGCAGCGGCTGCAGCACGGCGGATGTGAGCCATAATGATTTCAATGGCTCATTAGCACCACCCCCATATGCAGAGGGACCGCGACTGTTGCAGCACCATCCTAGGTCGATGACGAGGGCAATCGGCCAGCTGGATAAGCGGCATTCCATGCTGCCCTATTGCAAGCACGTGCATCACCCCTCTCATGCACAAGCAGGCCTGGAGCATGAGCAGATCTGGATGTATGGTCACACAATGTCATGCATTACCTAGGTCACACAATGGTCACACAATGTCATGCATTACCTAGGTCACACAATGGTCACACAATGGCATGCATTACCTAGGTCACACAATGGTCACACAATGGTCACACAATGGCATGCATTACCTGTATCACTGTGTGGCTTTCACACGTTATGATTCCAGGTGCTTGCAGCCGGGCTCAGGATCGCCAAACAGTATCTGCCGGAGATTCCGGAGTCGATTCCTGAGTTTGTGTTGTGGGTCATTGAGAAGGTGCGCGTGGTGAACTGTTGATGTGGCGCTATGTTGGATGCATGCCTGCTGCTTTCGCGCTGGCCAGGTTCAAGTGGTGTGTTTTGCTGTGGATGGTGTACTTAGGCCCTTGTGGGCGTACCCCCCATGCGTACGTTACGTACCTGCCAATGACCAGCTAGCAGGTTTCACCACTGCTACTGCATCACGTAGCCTTATGTACCAGCAGCATCAGCGACAACAATCAATGACCGAGCAAGATGATCAAGAAGTGAATTTACTGTTGGGAGAAACGATGGCTGGCACAGCGATTATGGACTTCGTCCACTCCAGTCCACTGCTGTGTTTCACTGCCTGGGTTGTGTTGCATGTGGGCTGTGGTGCTTGTGGTTGTGATGGCCGGGTCCATCATCCAGCTGGGCCCAGCTGGGCAAGCTAACTCAATGCTGCGTTCCTGCATGGGTTGCAGGGGAGTATGCGTGCCGCACGTTGGTGTGCAATACTGCTGTTGATTTTTTTTACTTGGTGTGGAAGCTTGCATGTTGGTACGGTTTCCGCGGTACCGCGGCTGTTGGATCTTGGCGCGGCGAAGGTGCTGCCTCTGTGTATATGTTGTTCGATGGTGTTTCATGTTATTCAGTACAATAGTTTGTGCAAGCTGTCCATGGACCGGGTTTGCATCCTAACTGCCATGCGGGGTCGTACAAAACATAACCAAAGGCTTTCGGGCACTAACGGCTGCACGTCCGGCGCCTAGTGGTCAAGCCCTGAGCGCGGGTAGCGCGGGCCAAGGGGTCGGGCGTAGCCTGCGCCACGTACATGCGTTATTACTTACCTTGCACGACCCGTCTGCTGCCTGCCTGTTTTGTGGACGACCTGCAGCTAAGGCCTGGATATTATATTGTGCCATAGAGTGCGCCATATGCACCGCGGTGATATGGTTTGATAACTACGTAAAAGCCACGTGGCGGACAATAGCACACGCATGGCGTTGTCGTTTGTGTTGCGGGTGTGGGATCATGCCAACCAATGAATTCCCTCCATTGATTGGTTGACCGCATAGTGGCCCCCTTCTGTTATGCTCGATTGCTAAACAGGTGGCCGAAAAGATGAAGATCAACATATGGGAGCTGGGGCTGCGCATGCCAACAGACTGGTACCAGGGCCTTGTCCTTAACAACTTCATCGAGTCCTTCGACAAGCTTGGCAAGATCATGGCTTGCGGAGTCACGATTGTGAAGGGTGAGTCACGCACAAGGCACCAGGAATGGCATCACCGAATTGAGGCAACATGGTCCAGTAGAGACAGCAGCAGCCATGAATGCATCATGTCTACTGTAGTCCTGTCAAACAGCAAAGTGTGCAAGTCCAGCTGTGTGTTGATGCTGGTTCAGTTAGTTCAGTGCGTATCTTCAAGCGTCGGCCATGTCTGTAGTGCCTGCAGCTTATGGCAAGCAATCAGCAAATGCTATCAAGAGGTGTCATGCTGCTTGTGTGTGCCATCTATCATGGGCCAACAATGCAGTTGTGTGTGCGGAAGCGGGTGATCCTTCAAGTTAGCCCTGTTGCATGTACATCAACTGTATCTGCTGCAATGATGGCCGCAAGCACAGAATGACCGCGCCAATAGTGTTTGCTGACCAGCATTACCAGCACCAGCAGCAGAAGAGCATGGCTGTATGTGCACGCCACCGCGGCACGACACACAAGAGGGCCGGGGCCCACCAATGTCCCCGCTCTCTCTCGCTCAGCAGATTGGGCAGCACGATCTGTCTGGTGCGACTGCTGCTGGTTGACTTACTTCACCGACTTACTACATTAATATCTCCCTTGCAGGTTTTGATGACGCTGAAGTCCTGGCCACGACTGGCCTGGATTGCCAAAACATCCTCTTGACTGCCACCGAGTTTCCCGTCGTGCCTGACCTGCCCCCGGTTTTCAAGTCGCCCCAGCAGCTTGCACAAGTCCGCCAAGCCTTTAACACGACGAACCTGCTGAACAAGGTCACCTCATGTCTGGTGCGTGTGGGCTGGCAGCAGTGTTTTGGGGTAGTCATGGCAGTTATGGGGTTGGGGATTATGAGTCGATGGGATCGCGCACGATGGAGCTTGGCGGTTGCGCGTTTCTGGCCTTCCAAGGATTTATTTATTGGATATGACCAGCGGGGCCGCGCAGGCAGCGTCTGGTTGCATTGAGCGCGCTAAGCCAGGTCTTTCACGCACATGCATGCCACCCATTACACCACCCTTGTATGTGCGAGCGGTTGTCCAAGTGAACAAAAGCAGCAACTGCAGAGCAGAATGAGCAGAAACACTCAAAGCAAAGGTAACAGTGTGATGTAGGAGCCTGATTGAAATGATATGTTGATATCACTGGTGGCGCATCATGGTGTTGTGAAGAGCCTTCGCGTAGAATTTACCTTTTGCTGACCTCAACTGCTTTCACCGTATGCCTCCTGCCATAACTGCGACTCGCAGACGTGCATCAAGCTCATTGTGGCACAGGACGAGAACGTCACCGAGGCGGACGTCAAGTACACGAATGTGGGCTACCTTAGGAGCGAGCCCTGGTGGACATGCCCGATTGGAACGCTCCCCGTGGCCACCACCGTCACTTATGTGAGCGGATGATGCTCACCTCTTGACCTCGCCTGCCTTGCCACGGCTCAGCTCACCTCTCATGACATGCGTGCGTGCCTCGCCAACTGTTCGCAGATTTGCGACCTCCTGGACTGCAGCAAGGACGTCACCGGCGACTATGTAAGCAAAAATGCAACCCTGTTTTGGTCGCTATCCCGCCGGGCACCATTTACCGTCGCAGATCCCCAACAGCACATCTGTCTGCACCCAAACACACACACGCACACGCACACGCACACGCACGCGCACACACGCACGCACGCACGTGCACGCACACACGCACACACACGCGTGCAGCAGTATGTGGCTCCCCTCACGGTATTAGCGGACAATGCCCTACCTGAATACATGTGGGTGATCTTGGCACATGAGGCACATGCCCATCAGCTGGTTATGCTGATAACTGTAGGTGGCATCATAGCAAAGAGAAAGATCTGTACATCACTGCAATGGGAATGTATTGCATGCATGCGTGGAATGTATTGCATGCATGCGTGTGTATTCGCTCGGCGGTCGATCGCTCTGCTTGCCATACCCCCCCCCCTGCTACCTCTGATGTCCGAGTGTATCGGAATTATGCGCCCAACTTCTGCTGCTGCTCCTTGATGCAGCGCTTCCCTTGCGGGTTTGAGCTCAGCGAAATCACCGACAAGCGCGAGTAAGCTCAACTATTAATTTGACCAAACCACCCGATCTCTTGTTGTCAGCTGCTACAGTTGATGCTTGATGCTTGAATATGGCTCCACACTGTTTGGCCTGTACAATGTACTGGGTGTGTATGGTTGTGGATGTACCGCTGTGGTAGGCAACAGGTTTGTGCTGTTGTCCTGCCGTTCCCGGTGTTGCATCCCACTGCAGCAACGGCGACGGAACATACTCTTGCCAGAAACAGGGCCAGCGCTTTGCAAGCAGCACCACGGACCCTGACAGCAAGGGCATGCGCGGCAATTGCTGTCCCAATGTAAGTGGACCACAGCGTACAGACCTGCTCCACCCGCCTCACTGACGAGGGTGCTGTGTGCATGCATGTGTTGTTGCCCCTTGCTGCCTCACAGTCCATTTCATCATCCTGGCAGGTTGGTTCTGTCTGTCTTGCGTGCGCACCTCGCCCCGTGCCGCCTTGCTCAGACGATGTAGGCTGTGTCAGCACCCATCGATGTTCTGCCTGTCACAGGTCAACACCACGTTCATCGCTTCTGACCCAAGCTTCCCCACCATGCGCCTCATGGGAGAGTACATCTGCACTTCGTGAGTGCATGCAGTAGATGAACAGGCGATGTTTTGCGCGCAGCCTCCCATGCAATTGAGGCAAAGAACATTAGCATGCAAGGATCAGGCATGGTGGGGGGGGGGGGAGCTCAAAGCCGCACATGTAAGTGAAAGTTGAAGATTAAAAGGGGCACATCAATGGAGGTATACGTATAGTGCAGGACGTCTTTTGTGAGGGAGCGGAGAGTGGGCGTGATCGTGCGTGGCGATGTTACTTGCACAACATGGTTGTGCACGGCCAGCATGCAGGCGCCCTGGTGATGCAGCCAAACGCATTGCATCGGTGAAGGAGTTGTCGTGAATGGTGGATCTATTGGCCAGGTCAAGCGGGGAAGCTCATCTGAACTAGTAGGCTGAGGGAGCTCTTATGCGGAAGGGCTGAAGGTGCGCGATGGTGAAGGCCTAAGATGTGCATTGAATCGCCCTCCTGCCACCCTCCAAGCAACAACAAGTCATGGTGCACTTCACGTGTACTGACCTCCTTGCCCTCTTACACACCTAGCGCAGATACCCTGTTATGAATCTATCCAAGTTTAGTCCATCCAAAGCAGTTCATTATTCCTTGTTGCCCCACAACGCAATACTGCAACATGACAGCAATGTGTCGGCCTTGGAGTTTCTCCCGGCAGTCATACAAAAGGAGGGTGTGACGTCAGCCGCCAGCGAAATCGGCCCTGACCCGCCCTCCGCCGTGTTCATCGACACGTACCGCCACAAGATCACCAAGCTGAACTTGCTCCAGCTGAACCAGGCCAAGATTGACGCGAGTAAGTGGGTGGCTCTGCCCCAGCATCTTTCTCAGCTGCTGTAATACCCGCCCCTCGCTCACCTGCATGCGTGGACGCTATCAGCATCATGGTTTGCCACAACATGCAAATGAGGCCAAGGAGGCTGTCGAGGCGTCATGGGTGCGTTCGCCACAACTGTGTGCCCTGACTGTATGCCGTCAGGTGTCTCGTGCGCTGCCTCATCTGCTCACACCGGTTCCTTCATACATAAGTAGGAGATATGGTAGTGATATGCCATACATGTGTACATGCATGTATGGAGCTGAGAGGAGGGAGAGGGACTACGAGCCCATTGAAGACATCCTGTACACACTGCTGCTTTGCCGTGCGCAGACCTCCCGTACAAGCAGCTGGAGCCATGCCAGCCCGGCACCGTCATCAAGATCGACTACCTGGCAAGCCCTGAGCCCTGCCTTGTCAGCAGCTGGCGCACGGCCAGCCGTGCAAGGCAGGACTTTTGCGCGTTCCTACTGACCAACCAGCGGCCTGGAACCAAGACCGACTCCACCCGGTGTGTATATACATGTACGGTACAGAAACGTGTGTGTGTGTGTGTGGTAACTAATCACTGTAAAACGTTATGAGTGGAGATAGCCCGCACACTCATTGCTTGCTGCAGTGTACGTGTCCACGTCCACACCCTCGGTTGCGTGCACGCACTTAGAGTGCGTGGGCGCGCTGCACGTCCATACGCCATGGTTGTTGCACGAATGACTGAATAAGGACAGCCGCTTAGCGCCGCTTAGCGTGGTGCTAGCCAAGCTTGCAACCTGTGTGAAGTGGCTTTTGCGCTCTGATCTCTAACTGTTGGATCCATATTTGTGCATGTACAGCCGCATCCAACCCGTCCATCCATCCCCCGCGGCACACGGGGCGCCTTGCATGCATGGCTGGCTGGCTGCCCATGCTCCATCACTGGCATCAGGCCATCTCACTTGTCTGTATGAGAGCTCAATATCAGCGCTGCAAGTACGAATCTTTGCGTGACGCTCGTGCCTTGCAGTCCAGCTACTCCAGTGCGGCTTGCGGGGCAGACTTTGGACTTGTTCCACTGCTGTTACTGTAGTGTTCAAACCTGCAGCGCATCGTGGAGCATTGACACCCGTGTCCTCCATGCTTCATCTGTGATGATGCATCACTGCTTGACAGTGCTTACATGTTGTGTATGCAAGCAGGTACACATGCTACCCGGACTCTAAGGACCGCTGGGCCCTTGACCCGCCCACTGCTGACGACTGGGACGACCTGACAAAGCTATATGGCTCAAGGGGCCTGTGTTCATACTACAAACTCAGGGGTGACTCCGGCATGCTCGCACCCATTGCGGTGAGCGACAGACAGCCCGATTAGACATGGAATGCTGGGAATGCTGCGGAAGCGAGCGAGCCCGCCAAGATGGGTTGGGCGTGCTTGAACTTCTCTTTGACCACGCATGGGCTGGGCATGGTGGTGGTGCTGATGCAAATTACTGGTGTTGGTGTGTTCGTCAGTGCCATAATCACAAGCACCGACACCAAAGGTAGCAGGGCCACTGCATGCACCATTCACAAATAGCAAGCATGCAACCGGTGCGGTCATCATGTGGCGCACCCCATGAACCCAAACATCATGTGTGTGTTTAGAGTTGGTTGGTTCCCGTGGGGCCATGCAGTGTGCTTTCCGTGGGGCCGTGCAGTGTGCTGATGATATGTTATGCGTGATGATGATAACTGCACCTGAGGGTGGCGAGCTGTCTGGGCTGAGCTGGCGGCTGCCGCGAAGAGAACAGCGGTCTGATGGTCTAAGTCGGTGGCTGTAGTAAAAGCGGTCTGTGAGTGAAAGTGTGTTAAGAATATCTGTGCTGCTCCAGTGGTGCTGCTGCTCAAGCTGATCAGCGCGCAACGCGCGAGGGCACCCCAGCCCGATATGCAGTGCAAGTGCACGTGAGCAGGGCAAGCAGAACATATAGCAACCCAGACATCATGTGTGTGTGTGTCCTGAACGCTGTCTTTGCTGCACTGCGATGTGTGCCATGATTGCGCAGCAACGATGCAGTCCAGGTACCAGTATCGGGAGTCTTCAGTACGACTTCTCTGGCACGTTCAGGACTTGCAACATCAGGGTGAGTGATCACATGAGAGCCATCGCATCCAGTTCAACCTTTACTAATGTGTGCGGAGAGACACCAGTGCATTCATCTGTCAAGCACACCGCACTGGGGTGTTGCTTGCCTCGGATGCACACACAAACGCGTACAGGTGTATGGCGTATCTTTCCAGTTAGCAGTGACACTGGTGGTGGTAGTGGTGGCGTCAGTGGGATCTGTCTTACAGCATCCTGCATAGCCAGCGCTGCATGCATGCCTGCACTTTTGTCAGTATGACGCACACGCACACTTCCCTTCC
This sequence comes from Chlamydomonas asymmetrica, assembly GCA_001662385.1. Classification (NCBI taxonomy): domain Eukaryota; kingdom Viridiplantae; phylum Chlorophyta; class Chlorophyceae; order Chlamydomonadales; family Chlamydomonadaceae; genus Chlamydomonas; species Chlamydomonas asymmetrica. Next base: position 91,320 of record BDDA01000295.1, on the reverse strand, counting down.
AGCATGAAGAAGGTCAAGTCGTGCCTCGTTAACATTATGGCTGAATCCTCTGCTGCTATCTGTTCCTGCAACATGTGTGCATGTGCGTGCGCCCTTATGGCTGGGCAGTTTACGCTCAACGGCGGCTCAACGCGGGGCGCCCAGGCAACCATCCACCCCTCTGCGTTCGCATCAGCACATGATCAATTCGGCGTCGACTCCTTAGCATTCCAGTTTCTGCCGCATGTCTTGACCGGTGCTGCAAAAGACAAAGGGGAGAACATTGCTTTGGGCCTTTGCATGGATGGAAGGGTCTGCGTGGAGTCCCAGCAGGATGTGAAGCCAGTGCAAGTCGCGTTTGCGGAGCAGAACACTGACAAGACCTGGGCGGATGTGAGTCCACCGGGTTATGCGCCCTGGCGCAGTGACGCTGGCCGTGGTGGTCTGCACTACGAAGAGCTGTGCCACCGCATCTGCAGACTGCCGCACCACATGTTGCACGGCGTGTTGCATGCACAACAATGTTGAACAACACACGCATGCATGGGAGAGCATTTGGCAATGCATGGATGTGCGCAAGCGCTAACAGCACTTCCACACCAACGCTTGGCCCTTGGGGAAGTGAGCGGGCAACAAACATGCATGCGGCAACCTCACCCATCCTTACCAAATTCGAAGTGCTTATGTTGTCGTGTCGCATACAAACTCCTGACTGATTGACTTACTGACTGACTGATTGACTGACTGACTGATTGACTGACTGACTGGCTGGCTAACCGACAGGTCACCAAGACCGAGATCAACTGCTTTGGAGATTCCTCATGGTGTGTGTGCCTGTAGCACGTTGAGCAGTGAATGTTGCGGTGCCATCACCGAATTTAATGATGGGTGTGGATGGGTCAGGGCAATACCTTTTCCCTCCGTGGCCCTACCTTTGACCTCGCTGAGATGACAAGATTACACACGTAGTGTGCATCTGCTTTGCCAGGCGATCTGAATGCGCATTTTGACCAAAGAAGGCTTTGTCGATTGTGCAGTCCCGCAGGCGCCACTGCAGACAGCAACGTTGTGCGGCTTTCATCAGTAATGCGCTTTGTGTGCGCTGGGCGTGCATGCGTAGGTCGCTCTTGACCACATACGTGAACAATTTTACTCCCTACACGTCTGAGTCAAGGACTTGTGGGGACTACCGACAATCGCTTTGCGACGCCAGCGTGAACTCCAGGAAAACAGGAGGGACCCGTAAGTGTGTGTGTGTGTGTGTGTGTCTGGGTCTCGGACTCCGTGTGGATATGTTTGTCACTGCAGTGCTTACATATCTCGTCAATGTGTGTGTGTGAACGTGTCTGTGCGCTCATGTCTGTGTGAAGTGGTATTTGCATAGTTTGCGCCTTCGCAGACAAGGGAATTCACTCTTGGTGCATCACTCCATGTTGGTCGAGCCTTCATGATAACTCGGGTGCATGGCAATTGGGTAGGCATGGAGAATGCACTCAATGTGGTCTGGTGCTCACCAAAGCATGTAGGGATTGACACCGCCGCCAGAACCGCTTGAACTACCGTGTGTCAAGTGCAAAGCCAGGTTACGCATGCGGTGGGTGGATGACAAAGTGATGCCACACACCCCTGTTCATTGCTGTGACTACGTGGCCAGCCGGCTATGTCGACATGCCATACGTGGCGGCGAGGATCAACCAGGACACGGTCGGCGCGGATGGATTCCTGCCCAATGGCAATTGGTGCGTCTGCGTGGATGGCCCCACCTGAGCAGCGTCACTTTAGATGTTTGTATTTCAATCATGGCCGTCACCTGCGTCACAGTACATGACATGCATGCAGTCATCGTAGACTTGGTCAAACACATCCAACACGTTGGACCAGCACCCCATGCCTGGGTCAGAACGCCTGCCTAGCTATGCATCCCCAACCTTCCCCTGTACGTGCTGTGGATACTTCACACTGACTTGTTTACTGCACCCATTCAGTTTGCATTACCGTGTTGCCTGTGCCTTCATCCAACCTTGCTCTAATGAACTACCAGGGTGCCCTTCGACGATTGCGTAATCTACGGCTTCATAGTGCCAGCCATTGGGCAACCTGTGGGGACAACCGACCTCTACAACTCTGTCAGGGCTCAACAAGAGTGAGTGATGACAAAGCGGGCAGGGAGTGAGTGAGTAAGGGAAGGAGTGCATGAGTGACTCGATGAATGCGTGAACTTCTCTGAGGGGTGGTGGATGAGCTACTTAGAGGGGAGCTGTACTAGTGCATACAGAAGGAGACAGTAGCAACAGCCGCATGCTCGCTGCGTGCAGCAGTGAGGCAGGATGCACAGGAACCTAGCGGTTGGTGCATTTCAGGGGGGGCCAGGGGTGAGGCGGTGGAGGGCCGCAGACCGCAGACCAAGCCGCATTGTGCTTGAGCTGACACAACAGCGACAATGTTTACTCAGTAGATAGGGAAAGAGTGACACAGACAGAGTCATGGCGCGCTAGCGCTATGTCCCTGTTACCTTGTCTTGTTCCTGTACTCTGTGCTCTCCTGCATGTTTGGGTCGGTGCCCTGCAGTGCCCTTGTTGGTCTCACTCCCTATGCGGGGGGCGGGGAGCTCTGCGTGCCACATGCAGTGCAAGGCATTGGAAAGCTCTAAATTTGCCTGACCCAATCCAACCCTTGTACATGAAGTTTCACATCATTAAGCAAAATGAGACGGACCCCGTGATGAGAGCCGTATGCCTTGTCCTCTGTGTGCCATGTTTTGCTGCATGCTGACGGTGGTGTCAATCTTGCTGCCACCGCCTTGGCATGGTGGCGCCAGGTCCCTGGTCACGCAGGAGTACAAGCCCGCGTTTGAGGCGCTCACCGCAGACTGCGGCGTGGCCTCCTGGAGCAGCGCATCTTACCATGCGGTCGCCGGACCGGTGGCGAACAACAACTATGGTAGCCGCTTCTGGAACCTCAGCAAGGTCACCAGCAGTTGCCGGGTAAGGCCAACGGTGCTGTAGGTGCTGCGGTGTGTGACCGCCACCCGCGCACAGCTTGTGTAGAGGGCTAGTGGTATGTGCCGCCATGCTGGCAAGGCGCGTCAGACTGCAGTCCACACAGTGGAGCCGTCCAACCTAAGGTCGCTGCATGAGCCTTAGGCTAAGGGCTAGTACTGCAAGCAGTACATTCAATGGCAGCCATATATAGCGCCACCCATTGCGGGATGCAGACATGCTGGGCGGGACGGACAACTGCTGCTGGTGTGGATGCTCGCTACGCCGAAGCACACCAGGAACACAAATCACCCGTGCGGTCACTAGCGCCTACAGGCTTGCAACATCAGCCCCGTGCCTTCATGCATCTGCATATCTGCATTTCAAGCCATGATCCGTTGCTGCATGCACCTCATGCATGCTCACATGTGATTTGGCCACGTCATGCGTGCATGCATGCAGGAGGCGTATGGCACGGTGGCGTACGCATGCGTGACACCCACAACGACGCAGAGCACTGCGTTTGCGGAGTACCTGTTTGCCAACTCTCCCAAGAAAGTGGTCCCCGGCGCAAATGTCATCACCCTGGACTGTGGCCAGCTGGTCCTGTCCGATCCCGCCGACAAGCTCACGGTGAGCCCTCTGATCTGATCTGATTTCTCCTGGATCTCACCTGATCTGACCTTACCTAGTCCAATGCCAGCTAATTGCGCATATCGACTGGGGCTGAGCTGTGAGCTGAAGCCGCTTCATGAGCCGTGCATTTCTTGGACCGCAATCTTCGGGCGTGGAGTTTTGCCGAATGCGTGCATGCTCGTTTCCGATGAACCTGGAATGATGTAGATGTGTGCAGCTGCATCATGCGTACATGGCGGCTTCTCATTTTGATGACGCCCTGGAGGTGTGCTCTCTGTTGCACACAACACGCTAACGATTCATTACCACCAACAACACCTGATGCCAAGCACCCATCAACCGTCTTGCTCTTCCTCCCCTGGTACTCCATGTACTCCATGATCAACAGGTACGTGTGCTTGAGGCAAAGGCAGGCCTCGGCTTTGACATTTCAGACGTCACCGCCAACGTGTCCGCCCTGTGCGATGGGCTCGTCAACTGCACTCTGGGCACCGGCAATCTGGCCGCGTTCCTGGGAGGCGCCTACACTGATACGGTGCGGCTGCATGAGCAATCGGGCAGCACGCTGGTGTAACCACACGTCAAAACACGTGCACGGTGGAAAGCTGGCACAAGCAAACTCGGTGTGCTTTCCCATGCCCAATGGGGACGCAAGCCTGGTGCATCCGCTTGCTGCTCATTCAACCCAGCGCTTGTGCTACTGTGTTCGGCCACGTATGCACATGGGGAGGCTAATCCCTTCGTTACGATAATTTGTGCATGGGGTAAAGCAACACATGCTGTTTACTAGCACAGAGCACTCTATTGTGAGTTAAATGGTCCTTCGCCTGTCTGTGAATGGGTTTGACTGGCTGTGCAGGCCAGGGGTGTACGGCATAGCATGCTGCTTGAGCGTTTCCGTTGTGGTTTTGCTTGCATGTGCCACAGTCGGTCCTTGCGGCCATCTACACCTGCGATTGCCCCAGTGGATACTTCAAGGACCTTCGCTTTGATGGCAACTACACGGATGGTGAGCGGCATGTAACAAGTAATGATGGTGCGGTGTCGTGCGTGCGAGCTGTGCTGTCTGGTGTTGTACATGCTTGTGTGACAGGCTCTTGCGTGACAGGCTCTTGTATGGCGCATGCACATGCTGTACAGGTTACTATTGCGCGCCATGCAACCCGGGATACATCCGGGTTGCTGGGCGCGACGAGTCCTGCGTGGCGTGCCCCCTTGGCACTGCCGCATCCCCCAGCAGCAAGTTCTGTGTGGACTGCATCGGCAGTTCATACACGGACATCAGTGGCAGCTCAAACTGCTCGTACTGCGGTCCAGGGTGGGTTTGTGGTCAATATGATATGCTGTGAACGTGCAGCCTGCTGCTCAACTACCTGCATACCACCGGACTGGACAGCATATACAACAGCAGACAGCACACGCTGTTGCCAACAGCCTGGCGTGTGAATTCCATCGGCAGTGCATATGCGACGGCCCTTGTGTCATGCTTTGATCAGTGTTGCCTGCGTGTGTGTGTGCAACGTGTCCATATGCAAGCCTGGCAGAACGTCCCTACTGGTGTAACCCTACCGGAATGTATTGTTCATTTATGAACAGGCAGTACGCCAACGACAACCACACCTCGTGCGAAGTCTGCCCAGTCAACACCTACCGCCGGGTCGCCAACGTCTCCATTGAGCCTGACAGCAACACCTGCCTCCCATGTGCGGATGGCTTCTATTCGTACATCACGACCTCGCCTGCAGACCATAGCAAGCCAGGCTTCGTTCCACAGCCTGCGTTTGCACCGGCCTGCGAGCCATGCCCCGTGGGCCACTACCGCCGGGCAGATGCCGCCTCCAACATGACCCTCTGCACACCCTGCCCGCCAGGTGAGAGAGGCGTGTGGGTGCGGGTGCGGGTGCGGGGGTGGGGGGCGGGGGTGGGTGTGGGTGTCGGTGTGAGTGTAGACGCGCGAGTGGGTGCAAGTAAAGGTGCGGGTTTGGGTGCATGTGTGGGTGTGGGTGACTGGGTGTGTTCTCCCCGCAAGACTCTGTCTATCTGTGTCAGTCAATATCTCTGTCTATCTGTGTTGGTCAATGTGTCGAAAAGCACCCCAAATACCCAACACTAACGTAAACGCTTACAAGCTTGTGAACCAGCTCACTAGCGATGTTGATGTTACTGCAGGCACCTTCGCACCCTTCCCGGGAGCATCAGAATGCACGCCATGTGCTGGCGGCGAGTACCAGAGTATTGCAGGCGCTGACAAGTGTGCGATCTGTCCGTACGGGAACTACTGTCCAAACGTCACGGGTGAGCGGGCTCACATCGCTGAGGTGTGGTGGCGATGGTGGTGATGATGGTGGTGGCGGTGGTGTTGGTCGTGTCAGCACAAGTTGCACGCGGGCGGCAGGCATGGTGCACTTGCCGGATGCGGGCAGTCCTTTACGATACATGCCACAGTAGTCAAAGAGCCAATCAGACGCTTACCCGCACATGACTGAGGCAATATCACACAAGGCACACACACCTGCATTGAGCCATGGTGTGATGCTGATGGCGCCTGGACTGGCAACCAGGTGCACATCAGATGTGCACCCTTACCTGGCCCCTTCCTCTGCTCCTCTTCGTGCACGCCATTCGTGCACATTTGGCACCCTGATTTGCTTTCTTGTCGGGTGCAGGCAGCTGGCTAGCTAGCGGCCATGCAATGACGCGCAGACATGTCCACCTACTGGTCGATCTGGAGCGCTTCATGTGCGATCAATCGGCTGCATGTGCATGTGCATTTCAATGTTTGAATAGTGTGCACCGCACCCACGGCTGCTATGCAGGCACCGTCTCACGCCGCCGGCTGATGCAGGGTGGCTTTGTGCAGCGCATCGGCGCTACACGGCCGCTGTCGTGCCCCAAGGGCGCCGCGACTGCCAAGGCCGGCGCGGCCTCGATCGACGACTGCGTGTTCTACACCAGCTTCAACTTTGACGCGGTGGTAAGCATGGTCTTGAGAGCGGCAAGGCTAGATAGCTGGGCCATGTTGTTATATGTGCAGCAGCATGTGTGTACTCGCCTACGGTGGCAGCAACACCAGCAGCAGCAGGGCACTGGGGGTGATCTGGAAAGCGATCGGAGAGGGACGACACTACCACCACTGCGAACAATGGAGCTGCGGAGTGGAGCTTATCATCAAGCTGATGAGGGCGGGCTGGGCAGGCTCAGCTAGCTCTGCGGTGCAGGCATGTACATAACAGAAGATTTGTGGGCAATCACGGCGTTCAAGGCATCAGCATGCTTGCTCACGAATACGCTATTGCTTGTGTGCCTGACATCATAATGCCAGAGAGCATGTGTGTGTGCTCAAGTTATTTACCTCCCGTAGGGCCATGCAGTGTGCGTATATGTGAAGCTGGAACCTGCACCTCAGAGGGTGGCGAGGTGTCTGGGCTGAGCTGGGTTGTGTGTTGGTGTGTGCTTGTTTTGTCCGTGTTTTCCTGAGCAGATCCATCCAAGTTGCTACCAAAACCCCAGCAGCTGCCAGAATTTGGATGATGTCACAACTGTGGCCAATCCTGACGAGTTTCCCTACGTCAGGTGCGATCCGCTGGTCATATCTGCCTTTGGACTGTCGTTTACCATATACTGACTCGCGCTTGCTCTGACTGATGCATGACACGCGACCGCTCGTCGCCCTGTCAGAAGCTTGCCGAAGAAGGCGCAACAAGCAACCAGAGAAGCACAAGTCTGTGGTGGTGATGGATCTTGATGGAAACGATGGCAATTTGCTGCTGTTATGCCTGGCTGGCTGGCTGTTGGTGCAGGTCATGCTGGCAGTTGTTCAAGCGGGTGGAGAGTCTGGGCTTCACGCCCCCGGGCTACACATACACACGCTTCCGCTCACAGCTGAACAACACCAAATGCAACCACGGTGCATGGTGAGATGCCACAATGATGAGCGATTCAGGGAGGGAGGGAGGGAGGGAGGGAGGGCCGCTTATCTGCTTATCAGGCTTGCTGCATGCAACACGCTCCACGCCTGCATGTGTATGGCATTGGCATCGCTGGTCCACATACTTGGTCCAGCGTGCATGGCCACAGCACTTCGTGAACCACTAGACTGTGGTCTCGTGCAGTACATACCGATTGATTCCATCTATCAATCGGACCACCAGCAGCCAGAGAGCCAGCCAGCCAGCTGGTGTGTGGTGCCGCGCTGATGGCTGCTGGCAGTGCATGTGATGGTCAATCTACCGTATTCCATTGCACTTGTCCGCCCGCTCCGCCGCCCGTGCCTAACGGCTTGTGCACAGCATTGTGCGCTACTACACGGTGCTGTGACGATACTGCACTGTGTGATAATACTGTAGCGCGACGCTGCCTGCCTGCCTGCAGGAACACGCTGGTGTGCAAGTATGACGTGGGCGAGTAAGTGGCAGCAAGCATCAATGGCATTGACCCCGACGCCCCTTCCCCCTCCCCCCGTGCATGTCCCTCACCTCACCTCACCTTGATCAATGATGAGGCACCACCTCTTCTTCCCCCATCATGGACTGCCGTACATACTGGATTCCGATTGGGCTGCACAGGTGCATGCGTCCACTTCAGCTCAGCTCAGCCACACCTGATGCTGAATTACTAGGAGTACTGTTAGTTGACCATATCTGGTGCTGATGCTGATCGGATCTCAGACTGCTTCCCTCGCTGCCATTGTCCCAACCTGTCTCTCGCTCCTTTGTGCCTGCCATTGTACGCAGCTGCTGCTGCAGCACATGCTTTCAAGCACAAACCGCGTCGCCGCAGCTGAATGCAACGGAGACGCCATCACCGCCATCCGGCGACCCCGTGGCCCGTCTCGCCGCCGACGATTTCTTTAGCAGCCTGGTGGAGATCCTCACCAACTTCACCTCGAACTATACCGTCGACAACGCAACCCTAGCGGCGGACTCGTTCTATGACGCCCTGCTGTCTGTGAATGGCTCTGCCGCTGACATCATTGCCAAGGCGGTGAATGAGTCCGCCAGCGCCGCTGTGCTGGGCATCGGCTGCCAGCCACCGTTCACCCAGTGCAAGGACCCGGCTGCGACTGCATATTGCCCCTACGTATACGACAACATCACGGTTGAGGGCAACAACGCGCCCAGTGAGTCCCTGTCATGACGACCTGACTGGCTGTTGTGTGTGCTGTGCTGTCACCCGGGCTGTACCCATCCTCCATTCACCTGAAGCCCACCTTGGGCTAGCTCTTCTTGTCATCCCCCCTGACCTCTTGCCGCGATGTTCACTCTGTCTGCCCCCCCTTGTTCGTGTTCCTTGTGTCTATCATCGCTCGCAGACACCAACCTCACTGACTCACTCGACTGCGATCCTGATATGGTCGGCAACGGCGTGTGCGATCCTACCTACAACATACCGCTGTGCAATTATGACGGTGGGGCAAGAGTCGTGCGTGCCATGCGTGTCAGTAGTCAATCAGTCTGTTAGGCTCGTGTTACCTCAGTGTCTACATTCACGGGACGCTCGACACTTGCACGATACTCCTGTGACTGTCTTGCCCAGCAGTGCCTCTCCTCACTTCTGCCTCGCCTGCGTGCCTACGTCGAGCAGTAGCACACACACGCTGTCAGGAGGAGCTGAGGGTCCCACAGCAACCCAGCAGGGGGTGGCAGCGCACGGCCACTGCATCGCATGGGGTATCTGCATCAAATCTGACTTTGTCACTGAACAAGGGGGGGGACGATGGAGGGCCACCGATGAGTGATGGCTGGCCATGTTGCCTTTGGGTTGTTTGTGTGCATCCTGCATTACCGAGTCGCATCTCACGACGGCGGCGCCCTATGGCTGCACCCTAATTTGCGCCGCTGCTGCTGCTGCTGCTGCTGCTTCCGATGCTGCTGCAGGCGGTGACTGCTGCCCGCTGACCTGCCAGTACTCCAACATCCCTCGCTCCTGCAGCGTCTTCCAGTGCCTGAACCCCAACGGCACAGTCGACACCCAGCCGCCCATCATCTCAGACCCTCCACCCAGTGTCAACATCACCAACTGCACCTCGTGAGCACACACCCGCATGCATGGCGTGCGCGCAGGGGGGGGAGGGGGGGCAGGCATACTGTGGTGCCTCAGCCTGTACTTCCTACTCCTAGCTAGGCGCCTGCAAGGGATCATGACCAACACGCACCGCCTGTGGGGCATTGCACGTGCCCCAGCAGGCTTGGACATGGCGCGTTGCCGCATACGCGCTTCAGGACGCTGACAGCGATGAACATGTCCCGCAGCTCCTTTCGACCATCCCATGTCATCTGTCTTTTGTCTGTCTGTCGGACAGTACCTGTTTGTCTGTCTGTTATTTGTGTGCCTGTCTCTGTCTATCTGCTGCCTGTGGTCTGTCTCTTTTCCTCACACACACGCATCTTGGACCAGTTTTGGTTTGCGCGAAACTGCTGCTGCTGCTGCACAACAGGCCCCTGGGAGGCGTCCCACCGGCGGTGCCGGTCGCTGCCTATGATGTGGGCAATTACGCCTTCCCGTCGTCGACGAAGCTGAACGACTCCATGTGCATTTCAAACACGGTGGGTGCCGTGCATGGCTGACAGACCGCTGGACAGAGCGATAAGAAGACTGAGTGATGTGTGTTGATGGCGATGCCAGGCGTGAGGGCGAGGCGTGCCTGCATGTGTCAGCCTAGGCAGCCAACAATGGCAGGCACCGCCCACTACGTACACGCATGCAATAGAGTAGACCCGGCCACCTGTTTGCCCGTCGAACCGTTGGATATCCCTGTATCTCCTGGACTGACTGACGGGATGGATGATTAGAGCCTGATGATGGCCGGCTTGCATGCAGCAGGGTGCGTGCTCAGCCCTATGACTTGTAGTGATCACATGCAGGTGATGCACACGAAGATCCTGCTGGTGCAACCGCGTATTGCCAACAAGAGAGAAGCAGGCCACGCGCCATGTATGCATGCAGGGATGAGCAGACAGCATGCTCAATGTTGTGCTCATCACCACCATGCGACATGTTCATCTCACTCATGCAGTTACTCGCTAACCCCCCCTCCCTCCCAAGCGCAGGCACGCAGCAGCACGATTTCAGTGCGCCGCACCTACACCACCGCGGCGGATAGCGGCAACAACACCGCATCGTACACCCAAAACATTTCGGTCAGCGCTCAGGTGCGTGCAAGATGGTGCGGCCCTCACCAGTGTGAAGTGGTGTTACATGGCAGTGGCCACCACCGCGACAAGCATTTCTGGTTTGGTAGCATCTGTCGCTGCCGACTACTAGCTAATTCCATTATCCCCAGGGTTAGACCCTGCTCTGCCACCACTGTGCGTCTGGCCCGCGCAGCTGAATGTTGTCCTCTGCTTTTGTCGCCTGCCCTCTCATGATGTGCAGGTGCCTTTCTACAACGGCTGCTCCAACAACACTTGCAGTGCAGACGGCAAGGTGTGCGACTGCCAGTACACAACGCCCAGCACGCGTAAGTGACGAGTACTTTGCAGCGCCGCTCAGGCCGTATGTGTTGGTGGGACGGATACCAGTTGCTGGCCCTGCGCTATTGTGCTTGTATGATGGCCTGATGGCCTGCCTGCCTGCAGATGCCTCCCTTTCTGCACACAGGCTTCGTTTTTTAGCATGCGCTTGCACCTCTCGGCACACATGCATGTGCACAAGCCATGGCGCAGTGTGCGACCAGCCACACGCTCTGTTTGCTTGCCCGCATCCCATCGTCGCTGCTCTCCATGCTCGCCATACCCACGCACTTACATGTGCTCTTTTGATCGGTGTGTGCACACGCAGCTATGCAAGGAGGGCGTGTGCGCGCCTGCATACACCCACCCAACGGTCGTTGGTGGGCGGTGGGCCTGAATGACCCGCTGCTTGGCATAGGCACGACGGTAAGGTCATGACATTCACCCATTCATCCATCGCATGGCGCCAGCCCTGCTAACCTTGCCTGCTTTGTGGCGTATGCATGTGGCGCGTGGTGATTTTATGATGGCGTTGTGTGTGTGGGTGGGTTTACCATTCACGGCCTGACCATCACGACTCGGTTTCAATGCTGTGCATATACTGGCCAGCATGCAATGCTTGAGCTAATGCAATGCCCGATTACGCAACCAGGCCCAGCAATGCTTGTAGGCCAGCATTGAATGCCAGCTGTACACAGCAAACCAGACGGCATCCGAGCCGGCATGCAGCATGGGGTCAGGGCTTGCCTTGTCTTGTTCTGCCTTGTCTGCTTTGGCGAGCAGTACCCTAGCCTGCAATCACGACCGTCACACCGTTATCCTGGTACCAATGCATGCGAAACACTTGAGGTTCATTGCCACCCAACCATCCACCACTCAGTCACCCATCTCGCCACTCAACCCCCAACCATCCACC
>BDDA01000295.1:54451-78458 GCA_001662385.1 Chlamydomonas asymmetrica | reverse complement strand
CATCCACCCCCCGCCCCGTCATCACTGCGCGCTCCTTTGCCTGCTGAGCGCGAAACACAACACGAAAGCACTTGCCACCACATCAAACAACGCTTTGATACCACACTAGCACGCACAGGCACACCTGCCGTCCATGCTCAGTCACAGTGACGGCCACTGACAGTCGTGTTTGGGCAGCTCTTCGCTAAGCGTCACTCTATCTGAACTGTCAACCTTTCGTACCGGTAAAACATCAGACCTCATCCATTGCAGAACTGGCCGCATGTGACCCATCCACGACCACCACCACACATGCACAGACCTGTGGCCCATGTGTTTGCCTCCTTACAGGCGTCAGGCAAGGCGCAGCAGGTCTGCATAAACACTGTGACGCCAGCGTTCAAGTACCGCCTCATTAACTGCTCCGAGCTCGCCATGCCCGACGACAAGCCCGACAAGAAGAACCCGCCGCCGCCCCCTGTGCCGACACCCACAGCCGATTGCAAGGTCAGTCAGTCTGCCTCACTGCGCCCCAGCAGTGTTCGAGGCCACAAGCTGGCAGTCGCCAGACACTGGTGCCAAGATCCACTGCCGGGGGCAACGGCTCGTATGCGCATGTAACGCTCCTTTAGACTCTTGACAAGCGTATCGCCTGCCTTGACGTGGCGCATCGCATTGACACCCGCTTGCTTGTGTAATGTGGTGTGCCTGCCTACCATCATAACCCACAGATCGTCAACGATACGTTGTATGTGAAGGCCAAGCCGGGCACCAAGGGCCAAACTTTCTACTACAGTGTGGACTTCACCACCACCACTCCCACACCCTGCACACACGGCAAGGGATTCGCCACCATCACGCAGCGGGGCCTGTTGATTGCCGCCGTCATCGGTAACGACGTGCCGACTCTGCTGAACGGGAAGAACCCGCTGTGCCCGCTGCTGCCGGTGCAGCTGAAGGACAAGCAGAACCCTCCGTGATGCCCTAATGCTGGCAAATGCTCTTGCCAGGGTAGCAAGCGCTCTTCAAGGGTTGAGGCATGGCAGCAAGTATTGAAACCAGAGACAAGGCGGGGAGAACCGGCACGTGGGTCTGGCTACCGTACATATGATTATGTTGATCTGTCAAATCTGCTTGCAGTAATGAGTGCCTTCCTAGCTCGGTGGGGTTGCAATATGCACCCGATTTGACCACTATCTTACCTCGCCTGTCAGCTACTTAAGCTCTAACGCGTTATGCGGTGTGGCGATCCACGCCCCTTGCTGGGAATTGCTTGGAATTGCAGATGCCTGTTCTCCTGCCCCGGCGTGCTGCTAGTATCGCGACCAGTGCTGGTGTGCAAACTGGCTCAGGACTGACACGCCCGGCGGTCCTGCGTACGCATAGCACTTACGTAGTACACACTATTTCATGTCGTTCCTGTCCACAGCGACAGAACAGCTTGAATGCAACATACGCACCCAGCACATACGTACACGCCTGGCTTGGTATGATATCATGCTTGCCTGTTGAAAAAGACTCCCAGACAAGGGTGGGCCCAAACGTACAGCAGGATAGTTGAAAGCTGTTTGCCTGCTGGCAAGAGCCAAGGACAACACGAAAACCGGTGTGTTACTTTCTCAGCACCGAGGAGGAGTACGTAAGCATTTTAAATCTTGAAGCTGTTTCTCCTGATGCCTCTGATATTGCTGCAACTGCTGCAGTGTGCTTGCGTTTCTGTATGCGACTGGGGGCGTTTGCGTCTTTGCACCACCCTCACGTATGCATGCGTACGCCTTGATTACACACCACACGTGGTCACCGATTGCAGCAGTTTTCCCTACCATCACTACCACCACCAGCCTCCCGCGGCTGAACGTATATATGACATGTTTACGCCTATTTCTACCTGATGCGATTCGATGAACCTATTGAGCGAGGGGTGGATGGTTGTTTTTAATCCCATTCTCGCATATGTCTGTTTCTTCCGCGCACTGCGTCTGTTTTTGCATAAATCCACTTGGCTTGCGTCAAGAATAAATTTGCCCACTTCTGCCTGCACCAATGCACAGCAGTTCGTGCCAGCACCACACAGGCCAACAGCAGCATGTGTTGGGAAAATCAAGCCGCTGATCGTGCTACGAGATGTGCCGTGACCTTTCCTGCCACTCTCCTGTCTCCTAGGGTGCATGCTATTGCTTGCATGTCAGGATTCCGTACAATGTTGCTCGCTGTGTAACCCGACAGTCCTACTACTGCAACGCGCCACACCAGGCACGCACCTGGGGCCGCCGCGCGTGCAGTGGCGCCACCATGCTCGCACCAGCTGTGCAGGCTGCCAGCGCATTCAGCGGCGTGATGCTGCTGTCCCTAGCTAGCCCTGTATGCATGCATGCATGCATGCACATTAGGAAACAGGCAGTCACGGTGGGCGGAGCAGGCATGCCGGCGCTGACGACGTTCTCTCTCTCAGTGACCTCCTGCCCCCTCCTCACCGCCTCACCAACCTACCCCCGCTACCCCCCCTCGACCCCACACGCCGGCGCTGACAACGCCAAAGGTGTCCTCCCACGATGGCCGCGCGTTGCCACACGCCCCTTGCTGTGGGGCTCCCCATGCATCCCCCAGGGACGCCAGGGACGTTGTGGCCTGTGTGGCCCTGCTTGCCCCGTGCTGCTCCCCTTGGTGGGGGGGCCGTGCGCATCCCCGAGACCCCGACAAATATAACGCCGTTCGGCTCTGGCCCCCATCTGGAGCATGGGCCGTTTGGAAGTCCCTGTTGTACCCAGGACTGTTGATTTCCCCTTGCACCCAGGACTGGTGACGTGCCATGACGGCGGTTATGACTGCTGTGGTGATGTGCAGCTGCCACCGCAACCTGGCTGTGTCGCGGAGGCTGTCACCAAAGGCGATGAGGCGCGTAGCATTGCAGTCTTTGGCTCTTCGGGGAGGGCGCGCAGTGGCCCCAATTCAAGTGGGCTGCAGTGGAACCCGCTCATGCCCACGACGGCCATAAGCGCCGTCATGTTAAGCACCCCAAGTGCTCACAAGAAAGCGCTCCATCCTGAGCGGCTATACGGGCAGGTTGCACAATGCGGTCTGGCTGTGGCGGTTGGCCATGCTCAGCATCTTCCACATCAAGCCACAAACTACGGTAGACGGCAGGACAGATCATGGGCCTTTCGTGATACTCGTCTAGGAATGCGGCGCATAAATGCACTGCTGCTTTCAATTACATGTTGTCGCGGATTCCAAGATCGTGCATGTACGCAGGATGCAGACGCCACGATCAAGCAAACCACGCCTCCCCCCCTACACACAACAACTGACACGATGTGCTAATCTGCCACCACATGATCTGATGCATACGAGCCGCACTGTCACGTGGCACCTGCTGGTCTTGGTGCAATCGCCCAGCATGACGCGGCTGTGCACAACACACCAGAACGCAAGGCGCATGCCCCCACCAGACACAGTAAGCAGTCCCAGGCTACCCCAGAGGTTACCCTCAAATAAAGACATGCAAAACCAGCAGCTACTGCCATGTGCCTTTACGCAATACGTGAAGGCCACTGAAGACATTGTGGCGTGGAGGGTTCATATTTATGGCATGGGGTGGGTCAGGCCCCAGACAGCAAAGCACAGTGGTCCACAACCCGCCCGAATCACGATTCACAAGAGTGGCCTGCTGGCCTCACCACCTATGTTTTCCAGGCCTGCTCGTCGCGAGCCATCTAGCCAGCAGAAAACTAAAGCAGCATCACCGCACCACCAGACAAAGATGGCTAACAACTCTAATTGGTGCCACGTTCAACAATCAAGCGTGTCTTGTGGTCCGCCCTAACACTGTGCTCCATTGCTGCATGTGCTGTGCGTGATGGCGTGCGCTGGGTATATTGGATGTATGCGTGCAGCCAAGTGAGGCTTTTGAGCAGTGCAAGCCAGATGAGCGCTGCCAGGCCCCACAACGGCTGCAAGGGTGGAAATAACCTCAAGGTAACCGCACCCAAGCGCAAGGGGAGGGCCTTGGGGACACAACCACCCACCCACACAGTGCCACAACAGTGGCAACATGCTACCTGGTTTTGGATTGCTCTCCAGGCGTCCCGGGCGGGTCTATTGCGCTTGAGGACACACCGCATGAGGCAATGCTGCCACCAATCCCAGCCCACTCTATCCATGAATAGGGGCTCGTGGCAGCACGGGCGGAGGAGTGCCAACGGGCATGTGCATTGCCATGAATAAACCCTTCACAAGTGTCCACGCCGTGCATGCACTTGGACGCACAAATGGCGGCCGCCAAACCGCAACAGGTGTATAACGCCGCCTTCGGCACAATTTGCAAGTTTGTAATTTCCACTATGACCACCACAACGGCAAGGCGCATGCATGGAACCAGGGTACACCGATACGGTATGGGGAGTGGTGTCGGCAGTCAGCAGGCCCATGATACTGCACTGTAGTGGTGGCGGTTAAACATCGAGCGATGCACCGAGCAATAACAGGACTGACGCATGGCAGGTGCTATTGTGGATCGTCGTTCTCAAGCGCACGACGTGAATGCTGTGTGAGGGAGGGGGGGTAGACGCAGCCAGTGCTACAGGCTGCTATCTATCGGCCGGCCACCTCAGCAGCCACAAGAGCATGGGCGGCCAGCACAGCATATCACCTGTTGAGCGCCGCATCACCCTGGCTGAATTCAATTGAATTCAATGCGCAGCAATGTAGTCGCATGTATGGCAATACGGCAGGACAGAGGTCTTGGCAGTGCAGTAGACGTGGCAGACTTCCTTGCGACTTGCAGGCATGTTGGCAATGTGATGACCAGTAACGATGCGGAGAGTAGGAGCCCAACACGATCCGTCGGCAGCGGTGTCAAGCATGCTCAGAGCGTATGTGCGAGCCCCCATCATCCGAGCATTGCTACCGGTATTGCACCCCTCAAGGGGTTGTGTGAAGGACACACGGCTGAAACCGCAGCCACACTACAGGACATAGGGCGCAAACTCCCGGACTGCGCACAGGAATAAGCCAAGGAGTAAGGGCAGCACACCTGCCCTTACTCCTGCATCTCCTCCTCGTCCAACCCGAGCACACAGATGTCCAGCTCTGATGTGCAGCGGCGCAGGTGCAGCTGCCGGGCCACGCGCCCCAGCTCACGCGCAGGCAGCACCACGCAGTAGTTGTTGCTGTCGCCGCTGCCGTTCCCGGGTGTGCTCTCCTCCTCCTCCCACCCATCTTCCGCCGCCATGTCCTCCCGGCAGGCCTGCTCAGAGCCCGCTTGCCCCAGATCATTCCCTGCCCTAGGCTCAGGAGCACACCCTGCCGCATGCTGTGCTGCAGCGCTGCCTTCGTTGCCGTCCACCAAGGCAGGTTCAGCACGCAGTGTGGCGCGTGCCTCGTCAGCCGCTGGCGCAGCGTTGCTGCCTGCTGGCTGCAAAGGAGTGACGCTGTGCGCACGTATGCTGACGGGCACTGGCTGGTGGTGTCTGTTGAAGGCGGCGGGGTAGGCCTGGCTGTCTGGCGTGAGAGGCTCACAGATAATATGCAGCGAGGGATTGGCGACGCTGCTACCGTTGCCAGTGGCTGCGGCGCCAACCGTCGCGTGGGACACCGGCCCGGCCGGCGGCGCCCGGCCTGCCGGCAGCGGCACCTGCTGTGGAACAAGCGCATGCTGGGGCGGCCGCAGCAGGTGCTGCTGCATTAAGAGACGCTGCTGCAACATCCGCAGCGGCAGCGGCCGCTGGCTGTGGCTGCCGCTGCTGCTTGCAATTGCAGCGGGAGAGGGAAGCACAGGCTGAATCATCAACTGCCTTGGCGGTTGCTTCCTCTCTCGGTCATTCCCAGCAACCCCAGTAGCACCGGCAGCACTGCCAGACGCTGCTGTCCCCAGGCCCAGCACAGACATCGAGCCAAAGATCAAGGCGTTTGCTGAGTACGATCGAATGAGCGTTGAGGCCTGCTGCTGCTGCTGCTGCTGCTGCCGCTGCCGGTGCAGTTGCAGGTACATGACGGGTGGCCGGGACGCCCCTCCCCCATCATCATCAGCACTATCAGCACCAGCCTTGCCACGTGCCGTGAAGTGAAGCTTGTCCTCAAATCGCTGTGGGCCACACCCTCCCAGCGTCAACCCCGGCCCAGAGTCCGCCGACAAACCTTGCTGCTGCTGCTGCCGCTGCTGCTGTGGCAGGAACCGCGCAACTCGTCCCGGCCTTTGAATGGTGTCCGTCGCCAACTTGCGTGTGGAGCCATCGCCGTTGCTGCGCACACCACGTGCATCAAATGCGTGGCTGTTGTTCGCCAAGGCTTCAATTCCTGTGGCGTGCGTGGCACCGTGAGGGGTGTTTGCTGGGCGGAGTGCTCGGGCAGCAGCAGCATAAGAGGCTTGCAGCTCGCCGTCCACTGCCGCAAGCAGCATCGCGTATACGTTTGGGTACATGCCTCCGCTGCCACCGCTGCTGACAGCCCCCCCGGCAGCCCCGCAGCGCCCCACCCGGAGGCAAAAGTGCGAGCCTTGGCCATACGCGCTACGCGCAAGGCTGGATCCCATGGTGGAGAACTGCATGTTGTCGTCTGTCGCCTCGTTTGACGCGGTGCTTGCAGTGCATTTCCGCAGCATCAACGACAGCTGCTTGGCCGTTTCTGCAGCGGAGGGGCGGGCGCGCGGGTCCGCCGCCCAGCACTGCGCGATGAGCTTGCGCAGGCGGGGCGGGCAGGCGTGGTCGTCGGTTGGGAGCGGCAGGCGGCGGCCCTGGATGGAGATGGCCACTGCGATTTGAAGAGCAGTCATGCCCTGCATTGCATGTTCGGCAGCATGCAGATCAAGGCAGAATCAGGACGTGCCGGATGAGGAGAAACCATTGACAAGGCGTTAGGCAAGGGCACAGGGATGGCAACACAACGCACAACGCGTTCATAAAGCACCGCCACGCACCTGCCATGGATGCTGCCTGGTCACGAGCTCCCACATCAGCACGCCAAAAGCGAACATGTCGACAGCAGCTGCACACATGGCATGCACAAGCCACAGGGGCAGACCACGCGCGCATTCACTGCAGCACCACACTGGCACCTTGTTTTAATTGATCAGGAGCAAAGGTTGAGAGGTGCATGTCAGCGAACGGCTGACCACGGTGCAACGTACTGCGCATGCAGAGCAAAGCGCGCAACAGGATGTTAGATTCCCTGGACTCACGTGACACCACGGCCCTGGAGTAGGGCGTGTACGTCTCAGGCGCCATGTCTGCAACGCAAAGAATGCCACGGGCAGTACACAAGAATGAACGCGAGGCAGGCAACTGGTGCCAACAACACTGGCATGCTTGCAAGCGGAGGTACACACATTATGCTGCTCAGGAAGCTGCAGTGACAGAACGTGGCCGAAACAGTAAGCGACGGCTGCTGTCAGTGACCAATCCAGTTCCTACTGTATCAGGGACTGACAGCTCGCTTAAGTTTGCTGCATGCACGGCCTGAGCACTCACATGGTGCGGTGCCGGCAATCGGGTTGCTCGTCATCAGCGTGCGCTCGCTCAGCCGCGCGATGCCAAAGTCTGCGAGGGCGAGGGATGCACACGATGGCATGACTGTTGAATACACCTCACCAACCACATCATCTGAAGAGGCGCAACACAGTAGCAATGCAGGCTGCACCTCCTATATCCCGACCGCTCCCCTCCTTCCTCCTGTGCAGACCGATTCCGCTACTCATCATCAATTGATGACATTGAAGTTCCGCTACGCGATCCACCAGTGCCAGTACCTGTTAGCTTCACGTTGCCGTCTGCATCCAACATCACGTTGCTGGGCCTGCAGGGCAGCATGGCATGGCAATATGGCATGGACGGTTACATATTGTGCCGATACAACTCCAGAACAGCGATTGTGCTTAAGTGCTCACTGGCATACCCAAGTAGGCAGGGGGCGTCACTCACTTTAGGTCCCTGTGTATGATGGTGGGGTGGAGGTATGCCAGGCCAAGCGCAATATCGCGCCCGATCGTCAGCACCTGCAAGCGGCCAAGGCATCGGATAGGGACATCAGTTGTCAGTGCATGAATGATGAATATGATGCTGGGCCTACAACTGTTGCTTACCTCTCCCCGCATATCTGCAACCCATCTTTGCAATGACCACGTGACGAGGTAGGGTGTGCATCAAATCATCCGGCACAAATGCGAGTTGTGCAGATGTCACACGTGTTTATGCGTACACCACTGCACGACCTGTCTTGCGCCAAATGTACAGCTGTGCTTGTAGCCGCACCACGGGCTGATGCGAGCATCGTAGCACTGTGAATGGCATTGACAACGGGCATGACCTCACCCTTTCCAGTGAGAGCGGTTGCTGCGGTGGGGACGAATCCTGCTGAGCATCCGCCGCGTCTGCAACGCGCTGCTGCCCCTCCTTGTCGCGCTCTGCCACGCTTTCGGCCGGGTGCGCCCCGCTGGGTGCCTTAGCGGGACGCGTTTGGCACGCTGCGCTGTCCGTGCACACGCCATCGGCAGGGCGCTCGCCTGCTTGCTCAGGCTGGCGTGCTGGGGGCGCACTGCTCCCGGTGTCTTCACCATCGTGTATGAGGCTGCAGCCAGGATCATGCAGGGTTTGTGAAAGGACGGGAGGGGGGAGGAGAAACATGGAGACAAAAAGGGAAAGTGGGGAGACGAGAAGGGAGTGCCGCAAGGTGCCAGGTGAATCGGAGCCCGCTCAGGAATGCTGAGCCTTTCGTAGTGCTTGGCAATGCCTCAAGGTTGCAACAAGTGTGGCCAGATTACAAAGCCTTCAAGGGTGCGTGTGGCAGAGGTGCCCAGCAGCTACTGGTAGCTGACGGCATGCTGCGCATTGCGCAGGATGCATGATGGCGAAGCGTATGCGTGTGCGGCAGCAGTAGCACTTGCTTTTTCATCCACGCACCTCTCCAGGTTGCCTCCCTCCATGAGCTGCAGTACAAGGAAGGGCGGGTCCTGATCAGGCGACAGCCCAGCGCCCAGCAGCGGGACGATGTTGGGGTGGTGGCAACAACTCATCACCGACACCTGCACGACAAGAACATCGTACAGGTACATGGTGTGAGGCGCTTGTGCGGGGCACTGAACAGCCTTGTTCAACTGACCCCGTGTCCTTGCACATGCACACACAGCAACAAGCTTATACGAGTCACCCTGTCCTGGACGCTGCCCCGTCTGCAGAAGAGTCCTGCCTCACTCCCTTAGCACCCCCCTCACCTCCTGCATGAGTGCGTTGAGTCCAGGATGCTTTTCGGAGGGCCGGCGTGCAGGCGCCAGGTGCAGCAGCTTCACTGCCACGCCAGCACCGCGGTACACGCCGCGCAGCACCGACCCTGACTGGCCCTGGCCAAGCACCTCGCCCACGCCACCAGACAGCATCTGCGACCCACATGCGGTCTGGGCGGCGCTGCCGGGGGTACTAATGCCCAAAGCATCGCTGCTAGGAAGAGTAGTGCCCGTTCGAGGGGCATGCAAAACCTGCATGCAGTCAATTATGGCAGAGCAGAGCACCACCATAAGCAATTGTCCGTTCAAAAACGACTGCCACCAAAGCAAAACACAACACTCCATTAGGCAAGCCTCAACAAGCACCACCTTGCTTTTTAGCCAGTGCACTAGGCTAGGAGAATCAAGGCAGGTGCGCATATCCAGTCAACCTGACTTGCATGTTAGCTGACCTGTACGTCAATCCCTAGGCGCAGGTCCAGGCGCACGTTAGCAACTCGGCTGTGTGACGCCGGAGCCGCCAGCAGCCCGACCTCCCTCGACACCTTGGCAGTTCTGCTGCTAGGCCCATTGCTGGCGACACCGCTGCTGCACAGGGCAACGAGTCGGTCCTCCTGCACGGCTGCCCTGCTGCTGCTGGCGCCGCCTGCCGGCGAGGGCTCTCCTGCGATGTTGGTCTCACAGCTCACCAGGCGTGCTACATGAGACGACGACGTTCCCGATCGCACAGCTGAGTTGGTGTGCTCCAAGGCGCAGGGATGGCCTGTGACGCAGTCTGCCGGTGCCACCAGAAGCGCGGGGGAGGCCTGCCCGGCCATTACTCCCCGCACTGCTGGGGAGACACGCGCCTGGGACGTTGCGGTCACAGCCTTCCCTGCCTCCTGTACTGTCGCTGTTTGGGGTGTCAGCACTGTGCTGGAGCAGGTGCATAAGCTGGTGTCTTTGCAGGTGAGTCTGTCGAGAGGCGTTGGTGGTGCTGCCAGTGCCGAGGCCCTGGAGTCGCCAGCAGCAGCGGGGCACCCGGCGCCATGCAAGGTAATATGTATATGTTCGGAGTCCTGGGCATCTGCTGAGTGAGCTTCAAATCGCCAGCAGTGCAGCAGACACAACTTTTGCCAGGCACTGTTTTCGGGCAGTGTGCTGGTGGAGGGTGGTGACTCGCCAGCCTCCTGCCCCTTTGGAGTGTGGGCGTCACTCGCTTGACGCAGGCGGAGCTGGCCCCGGCGCCTTAGCAGAAGGCCCAAGACGACAAACGCTAGCAGCGCCGCTCCTGCTGGGACAAATCACAGCAGGCGTACGGCCCAGAAACTATTACCGGACTTTGGCCGTGCCACAAACACAGGTGCAATCAACGAGGCAAGAACATGGCGTGCTGAGCCGTGACAAGACACCACCCTGCAAAATCTTTTTCCTTTCCGTTATGGAGCGTTACGTGCTGCTCTGCAGCCAAAACATAACGTGAGAGCCAGCTGTCGCAGGCAAGGGGGCCAGGAATCCTGCAGTGGTCACCGTTTTGCTAGAACACGCTCAGTTTCTGAGCGCGTCCTCAAATACGCGGCTTACCTCCTAGAAGTCCACCAAGCAGTCCTGCCAAAAGCGCATCAGAGTCCTCACTGGTCGAGTCTAACGGTGTGACAATAAACATAGATGGCTGGGTTTCAAGCGCGTCCCGCAGGCAAATATCAAATCCGCTCTTGTTGACGCAGTCTGCATAAGCTAGCCTGTTCAGTTGGAAGCCAACGGCAGCCGAATAGCAGAACTTGCATGATGGATTGTACAGCCCAACCGGTTCAGGCACAACAGCACACGCTGCTTCCAGACTTGGCCTCAGCAAAACTGCTCCAAATTGGAACAGCCGTGTAGAATCATATACTTGTGGTGGCCGCAAGCAGGGAGATTCCTACACAGCCACTCCCAGGGCGGGTAACCCACACACGCGTGCAACCCACCCACCCCCCCATCCACTTGCCTCTCACACAAAACCAGAGAGTCGTACAGATGGAAATAGTAGTTGGCTGGCACGTAGGTCCGAGTGTCATCAAGCTGGACGCCTATCGACCAAACGTCGACGACACTGATTGTATTGCGCTGGGGTGCACACATCCGCACCGCGCGGCTCGGGGGCTGTGGTGCGGTGGTGCGGCAATAGTCCCCTTGGTGAGCTTGCATGATTTGAGCACCAGGAATGCCTGGGGGACGGGTTGACTGTATGCCGGCCTGGAACTCAGGGGCGACGAGGATGAGCGAGTCCGGGCACGCCTGCTGCACGATAGCACTTTCAATGCCCAGCTGAACAGTGGCCATAGGGCCAGGCGGGGTCCTGCAAAGCAGGTTGATCCCTGCAAGAACGCAAGCACAAGGGTGAAACTGCGCGTCAGAGGACGCTTTGCCTGGTGAGCCTGTAACGGCAAGCGAACGACGTGTGTGTGGCTCATGCAGCCACAGAGCATCAAATGTTTCTAAAATGTATAAGCTCACCTGGTAGGCTGGCCCCAAGCACTTGAAAGCGGTAGAGAAACACGCGTTGAATGTGCAGTGTAATGGCCGGCAAGAGTGTAATTCTACAAGCGAGGGAGGCCATATCAATCCAGGGAGCATCAGGCAAGCTGAGTGAACCCTGGATGGTGACGTTGCGAGCGACTTTGACCGGCACGGCCCATGTCGCATCTTGCAAGGTCAGGTCCCGCAAGAGGATGATTTCTGTCACCGAACCGTCCACAAGCGCTTGGTAAAGCTCCAGCTCATCTTGCACATATGCAGTCTGCAAGTCTGCTGCCGAGGCAGCCAGCAGGGCCCAACACAGGCAGGCTAGTCGCCTTGGCATGGGCCAGCTGCCACGGCGACGTCAGCAAGCGCACCGGTCGCACGCATCCCACAGAGGACATGCTGCTGCCATAACGCAAGCTCCAGATAACATATTGACAGTTTTCCGCATAAGACCGGCCCGGCTTGGCCCACCGTGCGTCACCACTGTTTACCCTTGAACAACGTGGCGAAGTTTTGCCCTTGGTTTGTTGGTATGACACAGATTCTGGTACACAGTGCAGAATGCATTTGTTAGCTGAGTGGCACCGCAATCCAAGGGTCAGCTCAAATATTTGAGCCAGATTCGGCCCAAATACCCAAAATATTCCAAATCCAGGCTGACGATGCAAACCCCCTGCGTGAGGATCAGGCAGAGCACACCGGAAGTCTGGGGACCTGGAGATGCATGAAATACGCATATGACAGCTTGCACCACTGCAGGCGCTCCGGTGTGCGACACAGGCCCCACAGCCACATAGTGAAGGCACACGTGCACAACACACACTGGCGCGTATGTACCGACTGGACACCACTCGTCGAACACATGTGCTGCCTATCCAACAATTGCCTTCTGCTTGGTGCACAGCTAATGCGCATGCCCCTGCCATCATCTTGGCAGGCGGGGCCGTATGGATGGTGTGTCATGCACATGGCAATACACTTGCCTTGTCAACGCACAGACCCCCAGACTCCTGTCCAGTATCCATCCATCCTGCGTGTGAGACTATACACCCACGCAAGGCAAACTGCACTTGTGTCTTGCGTGCGAATGGGAGCATCAGAGCGTTACTGACTCTCCAAACCGTTGCCGAGCCTTGCAGCACTCCCTGTTTCTATTATATGCCCTTCTTGTAGACGATTTCATACTCCCAGTGTGTGGCTTACAGCCCAATACCCCAACGCACAGTACACAAAGCGGCAGCGGACGTTCTTTCCGCATGCACTCCTATGCTGCTCTCATAGACTGAGTGTTGCAACTGCAAGGCGTATATGCACACGCCAGAATGTCCTTTGGAGAGCTCCTGAACATGGCAAGGCGCTGTATGGCTGTCCGCTCCCGCAGCAGTGCGGCGGCCGGGCTTGTGCTGGCAGCGCCCCGCCACAATCGCCGTCGAGGGCCAGGAGTGTGGCCCTGCTCAGCTTCCAAAGAAAGTGATGTGCACACATCAGCTTCAGAACTCGATGCGACCACGAGCCGCTTACGTAGCAGCTCGGAGGCAAGCGTTAGTGGTGGGCAGGCTGAGCGGATACAAGATACAAAGCGCAAGGGGCCGAAGAAGAAGCTAAGGCTGGACGCATACTGTTTGCAACTCCACCCGCAGTATAGCCGACCACTAATACAGAGCTGGATATTGCAGGGCAAGGTGTTTGTGAATGAGCAACAAGTGCTGAAAGCCGGGCACCAGGTAGGCAGGCAGGCCTCGAGTCTTGACCAGGTTGCCTTTTGTGTCAGCAGCTGCGTTAGGTGTAACACTGGTCAGGCGGTGCTGGCTTTCTTCGTGGGCTGCAGGTGACCGAAGGGTGTCAGGTCACCATCAATGCCGAGGAACCCAAATACGTGTGTCGAGGAGGTGCGTTGAGTTGCTGGGCGCGTCTGTGGGGCCTGTGAGTATCAACGGTGTCAGGATAGGCGCCGCTGTGGTTCCAAAGCAGCACGACGTGGTGTGCACACACCATCACAGTAGTGGACGCACCCAACACGATGCTCGCAGAGCGCTCCAGTTTCGGACGCGGCGCAGGCCCAACAGGATGAAGCTGCATATAGCAGTGTTTGCGGGAGTCTGAGTTGGGCTGCAACTCTTAGCACTCGCCCCTGGCACGCGCACGCACGCATGCATGCTTGCCCGCGCACATGTGCCTTGCCCAGAGCGCACATGGACAGGCACACACCGAAACACACATACCACGCCCAAATGCACGTACACACTCGCCAAAACTAACACACAACATTACGGTGCGCACAGCCTTGCACGTTATGCACCTTGTTCGCACGCTCTCACTGCAGCACCGCCTGCCTGCGCAGGCCTGAAGCTGGAGAAGGCGCTTTCACACTTTGGCATAGACCCAACGGGCATGGTGGCGCTAGACTCAGGCCAGTCCACAGGTGGATTCACGGACTGCCTGCTACAGCACGGCGCGACCAAGGTGAGTGGAAGGAGCCACTTGAGAACTGCAGCACAAAATGCGTTGAGCATGGTGCACCCACATGCGGTTTATGACCAGCATGTGCAGCAGGGCACCATGCCCTGTCAACACGTCAATCGCGGGCCCCGCGCAGCAAGTCGTTGTTGGCAACGGCTTGACCGTGTCCACCCCACACGCTGCAAACAGCCTGCCGGCGTGCGTGGCCGCCGAACGTGAATCCAAGCATAAACCAAAGCTCTGCCGGTGCCTGGCGGTGCACATGCGCATGCATATGTACATGCACATGCAGGTAATCGGCATTGATGTGGGCTACAATCAGCTCGCGGAGCGAATCCGGCGGGATCCTCGTGTGGTCGTGATGGAAAAGTTCAACCTACGCTACCTGCAGCCGAGCGACCTGCCGTGCCTGGTGGGTGTGCAGGGGGAAGCGATCATCCCGGCATCCGTCCCATCCATGCAGCGCAACAATGCATGGCATTCTTGCAGTCCCCTTGCCCTGCAGTCCACACGGTCTATCAACCTACTTGCATCGCCCACAATCAGGCTGTCATCGTGCAAGGCGGGGCAGCAGCAGTGCATGCTTGCTGTAATAGCATGCCCTGGACCCCGCCCCTTTTCGGCTCCGGCTTGTCCAGCGTGAAGGGGGCGCCATCAATACATTGATTATTATGGCACCCTCGTGCTGTCGGGTTTGTGCAGACTATTCCAGTCGTTGGTGTCTGCCTGGGAACCCGCTCGCGGAGCGGTTTGGCATGTGTGTGCGCATTGTTGTGTGGATGGGCGCACCCGCTGCCCCTTTGAGTCTGTGAGCGCTGCTGCTGCCGCTCACATGCACACGCAGTTTCCATTCTCACGCATGTGCACACTGCACGGCCCCACGGGAAGCACACTGCATGGCCCCACAGGAAACAAATTACTGTAAAACGCACGCATGCGTACGCGCCTGTTCAGGTGGATCTCGCGACCCTGGACGTTTCCTTCATCAGCGTGACCAAGGTGGTGCCCGCGGTACAAGCCTGCTTGACGCCTGGGAAAGGCCAGATCGTGATCCTGATCAAGCCGCAGTTTGAGGCAGGGAAGGAGCTCGTCGGCAGTGGCGGGCTCGTACTTGATCCCAAGGTAAGCACGGCGTGTGTAGCAATGCTGGCAAAGGTTATGTCGTTGCGACTTGCTACAGCAGTGTGGTGTTGATCGGCCTCACGGGCTCTTGAGTCGTGTGGGCATGGTGCTCATTCGAGGCTCAAGCGATGAGCATAGATGGCGACTGTTGTGCAGCTCAACACAGAAGGATTCAAGCTCTTGACTGGAAAATCAGGTGCTTTGTAACAGCCGAGCTCGCCAGATGTTGAGCTGCTTTCAGTTTGATAACTGAACACCGCCCGGTTACGGGTAACCCTGCTAGGGTAGTTTAGAAGGTGCTGTGACACGTGCGCAGCTGGGCTGCTCCCGTGGCATCCTAATGCTGTGGTTGATCAGAAGTCCTGAGCTGAGCGGAACGCAAGCAACTAGCCCAGAATGCAGTGGAGCAATTTACGGATTCCCACCCTGGCAGCTAGCGTGGTGGGCGGCAGGAATTGCGGAAGAGCAGACTGCCCGGATGCCTGGATCATGATGTGTGGACGCAATCCCATCACCACATAGTCTGTTGCTGTCCTGCTGGCACCACACACTCCCCGTGCATGCGCCTCAGCATGTTCCCTGTGTGTTGCTGTGCCTGCCTGGCATGGATCCTCAGGTGCACAATGAGGTCATTGCGCGCGTAGTGGAGCACGTGGAGTCATGGGGATTCGATTGCAAGGGGGTCATCGAGTCTCCCCTAAAGGGGGACAAGTCCGGCAACACAGAGTTCCTGGCGCACTTCGTGCGCAACCCCGACCGCCCGGTGACAGCAACGGAGCCGCCACCAGGGGCAGCGCCTGCAGTCGACAAGCCCTGATTGCGTGATGGCTGCACGTTGAGCTTGTGAGCGAGCATGTGATTTGACCTGGTACACGTCATATCAGCTCTGACGACGTCATGCGGTGTGGGTAAGGTTGCGCAGGCTGCGAGGGATCCCTTGCGTGCTGGTTGCAGGATGCAGCATGAATCCATATGGTGAAACGAGATTGTATCCAGGCGCTTCGCACATGCACGTCGGCCTGAATCTCCTATATGTTCATGGGAATGATTACAGCGATGTCAGCAGTACGCTGGCGGTACGCAAACGACCACCCCTGAAAGTGACGAGTTTATATTGCAGCGCTCAAACATGCAATCTGTAAACCTTGTCAAGCTGTGTCCCTATAGGCCTGCATCGCAACCGGAATCTAAAAGCAGGCAGCACAGGCGAACACAGCAAGCAAGTGCATCCCAACAGCAGCGCAACTGCAAGCAATCCAGCGGGCAGTTTGCACGTCCACGACCCTGCCGCAGAGCACCACATTGGAGCCACCAAATGGCTGATCTTATGATGCCATGTTGGGCAAGAAGGGCCGGCCTATCTCATGCAGAGCAGCAACTGCCTGCCATGCAGTAGGTCTGTTGGCCTGCGGCGATCGCGCCAATGCTCGCACACCATCCGTAATGCTGACAGGCTCAAAGCCAAGGCAACGTGAACATGGCATAATCCTTATGGATGGTCTTGGACCGCGGAAAGGGGGACATGAATGTGGACACAAACACGATTCAAAGCAATAATATACTTGTATGCTTTGCATGGCCCCCCTCCGCCATCGGCAAAAGGACCACCGCAGTGGTCTGAACAAGGTTCCGGAGGATTCCTTGCACCATGAGCGTACATCATGCATGTTGATCCTGAGTAGGCCGCTGCACAGTGCAACCTGCACCGGACAAGCCACCTTGCTCTCACCTGCCTAAACGCTAGCAGGAAGCCGCTAGCAGGAAGACTATGCAGACTGCAAATGAATGTCACGAATGCATGACACAATGCAATGATGGCATTAATGTGGATAAATGGAGCGTACAGCACTTTGTGTGTCAGGCGCATACGTCAGTCCAAACATGATACATGGTGGCGATCACTCAAGGGACCAGGCAGCAGGCAGCGTTGAATGCATGCCTCGCCACATGCTGGCGCAGGTCATGCCGTCATCCACTGCGTTAGCAATGTCTGTTGGTAAGCGTGAGCCCGCACCTTGCACACAACACATCACACATGGCATCACCAAATCGCTCACTGAGTTACTGATGGCCTGCGCGGCCACCGAATGTTAAGTCAACGAACAACATGTTTTGCAGTGTGGCACCATGGCAGATGCATCACTCCAGGCACATGTGTGTGTTGCCAGGTAGCAATCTGAGAGTCGTGTGCGCAACAGATCGCAGCCGCAGTAAATGGACTTCGCACACTCAAGTTGCCTGCGCAACCTTGCCCATCTTAGCCTTTCGGAGCTTCCCTCCGCAGTGATGCCCTTCCTCCCCTAGCTGCCGGCACTGTCGCGCTGCCGCCGCTGGCGCTGGCATGCGTGCTGCTGGCCACGGTCGCGCCGCCACCGCCGCTGCTGCCGCTCACCCCACTGGCAGCGCCGCTGGCTCCGCCGCGTCCTCCCCGGAGCAGCGCATCCTGCAGCTCCTGCAGCTTCTGCTCGTGCTCCACGATGCGGCGCTGCAGGTCCAGCAGTTGCGCCTGCTGCCGCTCCTGGAGCTGATGGCTTTGCACCTGAGGCCCAGACTCGTGCACGTCACCCTGCTGCTGCGGCCTTATCGCTGGCGTGCTTTGAGCGCTTGCAGCCGAGTACGAGCCAAGCAAACCCCCCAGGGATGCCGGTGTTGCGCATGGAGGGGTGCGGAGAGGCGTCTGAGGCCGCTGGTGCTGTGAGTGAGAGGATGACGATGCGGATGCCGACCTGCGTGCGCCGGGTGCGCCGTCACGGTGCCGATCTGCGAAATCTGACCACGTCGGACGCGAAGCGATAGCGGCGGTCACAGCAGGCGGCGGACTGGTCACAGAAGGCCTGCTGCCGCTGCCGGCGCTGCTTGTGCTGCTGCTGCGTTGGTGGATGGGGGCGATGGCGCCAGGCCGGTCGCTGGTGCAGAAGGCTGAAGCGGCAGCTGTGAGGTCGTGTTGGTGAGGATCCGTGCACTCCTCTGAGTCTGTTTGACTAAACAAGGGGTTGGTGGTAACCGCCACAGGCATGGTGCAGGAGGAGGCAGTTGTGAAAACAGGCGGTCCCGAGAAACCAAAATGAGTGGCGGTGATGCCGATCCCCAACGTGACATGACGCGCCGCTGCTGAAGGCGGCCGGGGGGGCGACATCGGCTCACCCTCAGCCATGCTTATACCACGATTGTCAACGTGCTGCTGTGCCTGCGGATTATCCTGTGGAGGCTGAACGGGCATGATGAAAGCGCTTGCGCGTGGCTGGGCCGGGCGTTGCTCTTGCGCCCATTGCACAGGCATGGCGCTGCTGCTAGTTGTGTCCATGGCCTGCTGCTGCATCAGGCGCAGCTGCAGGCGCTGCACCTCGCTTTCGAGGAGCGTGGAGGCTTGGCGCATGGATGCAACCTGTTCTCTGCCTGCCGCAGGCACGCCCGCCGAGCCCTCCCCAGCAGTCGCAGCCACACACGCTGTAGCGCCCGCTACAGCCACGACATCGTTGCCGGCTGGCATGCGCATGTGACCGATGCCACCTGATGGCCTCAGCACCACAGGGGCACGTTCAGGTGCTGCTGGATCCTCCAAGGCACCGGCAGCGCCTGCCGGCAACGACGTCGATGCCGCTGTTGCGCCCCCCGTCACCACGCCCGGGCCGATCGCCGGCGTACGGGCGATCAGCGACGAAGATGCTTGGTGCTGAGCCTGCTGCTGGTTGTGGAGCTGGTCCTGTTGAGCAATCGCCATCTCAAAGAGCGTCAGCTCCTGCTGCAGGGAGGCCAGGGATGATACCAGTGTCCGGGACGACTGCGATGGTGTGGAACGACGACTGCCACTTAGGCTCCCTGAGTTCTTGGCCCCAGCTCCCTCTTCGCCCAATTCGTCACTGAAGGACACTGAGTGCCGAGCAGAAGAGGATCCCAATGACGAGATGCTTCCCACTGCATGGGACGCGATTCCTGATGCCTGCCCGGCTGGCGACGACGAAGCCGCCATCTCCACCGCGGCGGCCGCTGCTACGGTGGCGGCGGTGATGACCGCGTCAATGATGGGCCTCGTTGTGGTGGTCGGGGCCTGGGTGGCATGCTGCAACACGGGCTGCGCGTGCGGGGAGGACTGTGTGGAGCCGGAGCATGTTGACATGTTGGGCTGGTCAGTAGCCTCCCCTGGCCCTGGGGGTAGCGGGTGCTGCTGACGCGTCTGCTGCTCTCGCAGCTTGACAGCCTCCTGCATCGCCGCTTGTATTGCTGCATGAAGCATGATCGGGTCCACATCCGCCTGCATGCAAACCGTCAATCGACACAGGTTTGCGTTGCTGTGCTGCGGGCGAATCCTTCCAACCGCTTGTCCTGAAGGCCGAGACAGGGATTGATCCCTATCCCCATACCCTGTGTGCATGCTGATGTACATGTGCGCTAACACAGCTTGCAGTGTACGTCGTCATGCCTGCGCACACGTGCACTTGAACCCATGATGCGTTGTTTGCCTCCTGTGTGAAATGTGCGGGTTTGCTGGAGTTACCAGGCCATCTGCAACCTACCGGGTTGTTTACGGCAGCCGCAAGGTACTGCTGGATGCCAGCAAGGCTCCATGCAGGCCCTTGTTGCGCCGCAGCAGGCTGCATTTCGCCAGCATGCTGCGCAGGCTGCACATCATGGCCTGCAGGCATGCCTGTGCTGCGCATGTTGCCAAGCTCAACCCCCGCGATCGAGGGATTTATCTGGTTGCCGTCCTGCTGCTGCTGCTGCCATTCATACGCCGGCTGCTGCCATTGTGGCCGCTGCATGCTGCTCGTCAGGGTTGCATCTGTGGCAGCGTTGCTGCCACCGGCTTCGTCCTCCATCATGGCCGCCTGGCGGATCTGCCATGGACTCATGGATTGACGAGCTGCAGCGGAGGCGTGCGCTGCAGCCACGCTGGCTGTCCTTGAGCCGTTACCTGCCAGCATGGTCTGCTGCAGCGGTGGCTGCTGCTGCTGCTGGTCGCCTGCCATGGCCCCTGCAGCCGAGGGACCAGCCTCACCCGCAGCGTTGCGTGTAGCAGATCCGGCAGTGCCCGGACCAACGGCGGAGCCGCCAACATGTGTGACGTTGCGCTCAGCACACCCCAGCAGCATGCCGAAGAAGCTGGCCAACGTCTGACACATTTCGGTAGCGCCCATGATCAAGGCGCCGCTGTCCATGGGAGTGTTGTATTCCAGGTTCTGCGCCATAGCGGCAAGTGCAACACGCAACTGTTGGTCTGCCTTTGCTGACAGTCTGACGCACAGAGACAGGTTGTTGCGTGGCATGCACGTGCACGTAGCACTGAATAGGGTGCAGTGATTGTTTCACACTGCCACAGTGCCATCCTATGACAACGAGGCGGCATCCTGCATCACCGCTGAGGCTTAGGACAGGTGTGCGGTTGGTGCATGACCGCAGCGTGTAATGCTTGACACTGGCAAGCGCTTCAAATGCTCAACGCCATTTGAAATGACATCCAAATGATCCAATCATGCAGGACCAGACATCAGCCCTGAGTCCCTGACCACCAAAACACAGGAAACGCCCCTGTGTTAGTGCAGTAACCGGTCACACCGTACCAGGTATGTCATGACGGACTTGCGCAGCCACAGGGCGGTGCCGATGATCACGCAGCGGTGCAACAGGAAGAGCGACAGGCAGGGCACTGAGATGAAGATGGTGACGAAGAGGAATAGCACCGCAAAGGCCGACAGCAGCAGCGTGCGCAGCATGTAGCAGGCTGCATGTAGCGGTAGCGCACGCCCGGAAGGGTATAGCGCCAGGCCACCAATCATGGCAGGGGAGCACACGCATGAGCATACACACATTCAAACAGCCAGTCAGACAAGGCGAAAGGAGTAACCTGGATGAGCTCCATGCCACGCAGACCCAACAAATCATGGACATTTGATGCTGCGACAGTGAGGCTGCAGGTTGGCGCATCCCGCATGGAGCGTACCGCATGAGCAGAATCATCAACAAATGAGCGGACTCTGCAAAGCAGAACTACCTTCGTGGCTGCTATCAAGCGCGGCACTCACATACGATACCGACGATGTCCACGATGATTGCGAATGCGATCTTTTCGACCTGCAGGGCTGCAGACCAGAGGCGGCAGACCAGAGGACGCTTATTTGTGTGTAAGGGTGGGGAGTGGGAGGGGGAACTGCATGATGTGTGGCGGGGGAGGGTGTTGGGATTGGGAGTCTTCCTCTGGCAGACGGACACATTGGTAACGTGCGTGTCTTGCTGTGGCCTGGGTTCACAAGGCTGTCATAGCGGCCGGCTTTGCAGTGCGTGACCGCATGGCATGTGCTTGGGAGTGCAGCAAACCTTGTGCGGTCTGTAGGCAGTCTGGGCACCGCGCGAGAGTTGGGAGGGGGGTGCCAGAGAGGAGAAGTCAGTGGCATGCGGAGAGCCGATGCAAAAGGTATGCCTTCCATGCCAAAGATGTTCCAGAGTTAGCGGCACTTGCCTGGTATATCAAGCCACACTCGGAAGGTGAGGGTTCCAGACAACCCGCTGCCGGTCGAGACCGACGCAAAGCCCACGTGCGCAAACACGTGATACAAGATGACCCCGACGAAGAAGGATATGTCTCCAACTGCAAGCCAGGGTATTCAGTGCAGCGTTCGTTGCATCACACCATGAATGGTGGGCTGAGCAAAAACTCGCTCACAACGATGCATGGCATGGAAGGGCAGCAGCTCCTGAAGAATGCACGTATTGAGCCAGGATTCGTGCCTTGTAATTTGTAAGGCTCAAATGCGTGTCAGCGATGAATACGTGGGTTGCCGAAGGCTGCTTGGTGCAGGTCATGCCAGCAATGCAGAAAGGCCTAAACTGACTGGCATACATCAGACTGTAGATTGTTGCTTGCAGACACGCTGTTCTAGGCATAAGGTACAAAAGCATCCGCAGGGCAACTCTCTTTTATGCACCTGCCGAAAGTTCAATTTTATGCACAACTTGGCATCGCTGAGGCTTACCTAGGAAGGCAAGCAGAAGCCAGCTCCTAGGTCTCACAACCTTGCGAAGGAACCTGTCTGCCTCGGCGTGGCGTTCTAGAGCTGCATAGCCAAACCCACAACACAGCGGCAATTCAACTTCATGTGTGTGGTTCCAGGAGTGGCCCACACGACAGAAAACAACGACAGCTTGTGGAGCCCAGAGGATACCACAGCACACATAATAGACAGCACAGCACTTTTGCTTGCACTTCCTGCTTGCACTTCCTTGCCTGCCTGTGCTGCCTGCTCGGCATCAAGTACACGTTGCTCCTCGGTTGTTACAGGTCTGGGCCGGTGCTTTGCCTTTGGTATCCTTTCAAAGTCGATGCCCACCACATTCGTTCCATCTGGCTGCTCAACAAGTAGGGCTGCGTCCGCTGGCACAAAGGGAATGTACTGATCCTCGTCAGGAGCCGCGAGCTGTGAGGCATCGAGTTGCTCCTGCTGCTGCTGGCTCACGCCTTGCTGGTTTGAGGCCAGGGATGGATGACGCAGGCTCCGAGCTGAAGCACCAGCAGACGTGCTGCCAGACGGTGCATTTGCTGGGGGCCCGCCGGGCGCCTGCGGCTGCAGTTCCACACCATCCCTGACGGGCCCCCTCAGCCGCTCGTATATAGCAAACAGAACGGCTGCCATTTGCTATGAATACAACATGTGTGCACTATTGCACGACTTGTGGTTCACAGCGTATGACGAGCTTAGCACGCGACGGTCATGTTCGACATGGTGGAAAGTGTGAATAGTAACAGTACTGAGTCGAGCCGTACAGGCGCTTCTCGTTTGGTGTGTGTGTATATGAGTATGTCAATACTCGTGATCAGTGCTGGCAAGTATGGTGCGAGCTGCCTTCCTACGATGCTCCCACCTTCTAATGCCCAACTTGCTCAATCGATTTGCTGCTTTTAATTGGAGTGCATGGACAGCAATCGTTGGATAGGTGACAAGGCTGATGGTGAATCCGAGAACCCCCGCAAACCAATGCTCCCATGTACAGTGCGTGCACAGTCCCAGAAGCACCAGGCAGCACGGACTCAGCCAGTACGCACCACCAGCCCCGATGACGAGCCCATCCCAGCACGCGAACAACACAAAGTTGAAGTGACAACCAGACAGAGCAGGCCGCAAATGCTATGTGTAGGACAGTGCATGGAGAGTGCATGGAGAGGGCATCCAGAGTGCATCAACCAAAGCAGAAATGCCAGCAGACCGGTGCTCAACTGCATTTGTGCACCTGCAACACTCAGCAAGCGCTCAACAGTCCACCGCAGCAAGAACAGTTGACACACCGGGCCAGACGAGCAAGAGCAGGCCAACACACAGGAAACCTTCAGCGATTTACATCGCAGCGAAGCACGATCCAGTGCGTCTGCTGTGCAGGGTTGCAGCAGGTTGCATGCCTCAAGTGGACCACTTGCACTACAGGCAAATGCAGGCACCTCGTTGCTGCTGCCGTGTCCCAACATGGCGCCCCTCGTGAAGTCATGAGTCATGGAGTTGTGGTGTTGCTGTCTGGGCTGGCTGGCCTCCTTTCTAGTGACGCCTCGAACATGCTGCCGACTGATGCCTGCTCGCCTGCTTATGCTGCGCACGCATGGCAGTTGCTCTGGAGATCAGGCAGGGACTGACATGTGTGAGCGATTGCCATCAGTCGGTTATAAGGGCAGTGCACAGGACAGCAGCGGTAGCAGGAGTGGCTCATGGGCGCTCACGATTGCGCACAGCACGCTTAACAGGCTGGACTGGAAGATTGAGGCAGAGC
>BDDA01000295.1:6610-53435 GCA_001662385.1 Chlamydomonas asymmetrica | reverse complement strand
GGGGGGGGGGGGGGGGGGGGGGGGGGGGGGGGGGGGAAGGGGGGGGGGGGGCATCCGTAAGACTGCGTGGGGCATTATGGCATGGTGGGTTCAGGTACATGGCCGGACGCCATACGGTTCAAGGTGATTTGGGTCGCTAAATCGTCATCGGTTATTCCCAAAGCCTGTAGCCGTTGCACCACCAAGCGTCTGCTCCATTTGCGCGAACATGGGCATGAGCATTTGCCCGATCGGCGACGATAGCACCTCTTGCGCCTGGTTCAGGATGTCCGCCTGCATGCCAGTACACACAGCACACGCGTGCGCAGGGTGTCCATGTGCAGTACATACAGCCAATGCGAAGGGAGAGCATGCCAGTGGTAGCATGCCGTCAACACCGCCCTGCCCCAGTACGTGTGTGTGGGCGTGGTCTCACCGGAATGCCTGTCCCTGTGAGGATGAGCGAAAGCTCGTTCGAGAAGTGGTTGCAGTTGTTCGTAATGAGGTTATAATCCTCTGGGCGGAAGCGTTTGCTAAGGTCTGCTACCAGTTCCACAACAGTCTCCTTTGGTATCTCGGTTTTCCTGTGCGCACGAGAAAGGCGAGTCAACCGGGTGCGATTGTATCACTCGGACAACGTGCATGGGAAGTGAGCAGTTTAGTCACCACCCAAAACATCGAGAGCCGGAAGCCCTGCAGATAGACATGAAACAAACTGGCAACGCAGCTGGCACTCACCCTAGCTCAAGCTTCCTCATCGGTGTACCGAAGGGCGTTTGTCCCGCCACGCAGCGCTGCACGCCTCCTCCAAAGAACCATTCAGTGTTGTTGACCACCACACCTAAAGGGAAAAACGTTATGGGCGAAACTGTTTTAGAGTTATAAATGCTGGGGTAAGGGTTTAAGGCTTCTCTCCCCCGCGCCCACAAGTGGCAGAGATGGTCTCTCCAGTCGAAGCTCAGCCTGCCACGTGCCTAACGCCGTTTGGTGCAACTGGAGGAAGAAGAACAAAACTCATTTGCCTCACACCTACCTGTGTGCCACACACCATCAATCTGCAGAAACGAGTGGCCGATGATGCAAAGGTCAAGTGCCGTGAGCGGCAAAGATGCACAGGTGGCACGTGGGCCGATGAGCACAGCGCAAAACCAGCGCTGCATGCTAACGGCAGCAATCAAAGCACACCTGGCGTCCTAATAGCATTGGTGAAAGCTGTCGCGCCATTCCCTGAGTAAGGTCGTACACGTACAGGTAGACAGTCTCACCACCCATGGCTGGAATCGCTGCTGAAGAGATATGCAGTTTGTTTTGCGAACAGCAGTCAGTCGAGAGTTTGGTGAGGGATAATGTGCAAGCGCCCGGTTCAGGCGCCGTGTTCAACACTCAGCTGACAACGTTTGGCGTCCAATGCTGGGACTGTTGAGCGTGATAGAATGAAGTGAAGCAAAGTGGCTACAATGGGCATAGAGTTAAGCGCTGTGTGGTCTGAATTCATATAATGTGGTAGATGAGAAAGTGGCATGGTGTGATGCCACGCACCATGAGCACATCCGCCGTCGTGACCAGGCTGGGCCTTGCGGCGAGGCAAGGCGATTTTCACATTGCTTTGCACTGGAGTGGTCTAGGCTTGCACTTGGCACTCAGGGAAAAACTCGTTCTACTTGTCCTGGCTTGCGTGAACTCAACGAGCGCGGGATGCAGGCGTCTCTCCATCCCGCACCTCGCCTCAAGCATGGGTTTCAGCAGTGCAAGCCTTTTGGAAGCAAGCCATCAAGCTGTTTGAGAAACCCAGTCAGGGTTTGCACAAGCACAGGGCCAGAGGCTATAGGTTAGTGTGCATCCCAAGTGCAAGGGATTCGACCGCAACTGCTTGCTGCTCAGAGCTTTGCATATGCAAGCCTCTGGCTCAGTATACGCTGGGTTGTTCACTTGCTTGTGCATGTACGCAGTGACTGAGGAGGACCGGCGGTATATGCGGGAAGCGCTGGAGCTTGCAAGCCGTGCGTTGGGGCAGACATACCCCAACCCCGCCGTTGGGTGTGTGATTGTAAAAGGCGGCGAGGTCAGTATGTGCTCAAACCCGCTGTTCCCCTTACCATGTGCTAGGGACGAAGGGGTCACGCTCATGGCAGCCCACACGCTCATAGCGGATGAGGTCACCAAGTGTGTGCTGGCGTCGTGCTGGCGTGCGCAGGTGGTGGGCATGGGGTTCCACCCAAAGGCTGGCATGCCACACGCTGAGGTGTACGCTCTTAGAGCCGCATGTAAGTTGTGGGCTTGCGGTCTTGCTATGCAATGTCAGGGCACGCTAGGGCACATGCGCTTGGTGGGTGAATGCTGCATTGGGCAGGCCAATGCAGTGGATATGCATGCATGGCGCTGCTGCAAGTGTGTCCGGATGTGGTGTTGCATGTCTGGCTGTGTCAGAACTAGGTGCCATGCATGCTTGAAGTAATCACCCTGCATTGTCGAAGCGTGCGTGACCGGTTGTTGCTGCGGCAGGCAACGATGCCAAGGGCGCGACTGCGTACGTAACGCTCGAGCCATGCAACCACTACGGACGAACGCCACCATGCAGCGAAGCCCTGGTGGAGGCTGGCGTTGCCCGGGTGAGGCCTGTGGCATGACCATAAATCCATAATGCTGCACGAAGCACCACAGAAGTTTATGCAAGGTATGCAAGGTATGCAAGGCACTGGTAGCCACGCACAGCTGAAGGACGACAACCCATTGCTTCCCGACTTGAATTTGTCACTACAAGCTTAGTGCTGCTGCCCCAGTTTACTTGGTTCTGTCAGCCATTTGGATGGTAGCAGAGGCCTTGAAATGCTAGAGCTGAAACCAAAGTCGCTGGACTGTTTTGGTGTGCGCTTGTCCTGAGGTCGTTGCATGCATGCAGTGATGCGCCAATCACCAGCCAGTTCACTGCAAGCTGGTCGTGATGACGGTTCACGGGCACCCGCACAGATTGCCGGCGTCCCAACCAGCGCCGTGCACCACACGCCATGCGGCGCACACACCCTGTAGGCGCATGCACATGCAGCATGGAGTTCGCAGTGCAATCCACGCATGACATAGCTCCTGCCATGATTGTGGAAGCGGGACCTACAGCGTGATGCGATTATGCACGCTGTCCCACGTTTTGTTGTGGGATGGCCGAATCGGCATGCTGCAGGTGGTTGTGGGCGTGGACGACCCAAACCCGCTCGTCGCAGGGCAGGGCCTGGCCACGCTGCGCAAGGCGGGCATCCAGGTGGCGCTAATGGACGGCGCCGAGCGAGACGCCTGCTACGACCTCAACCGCGAGTTCATGGAGCGCATGAAGGCGCAAGCGCTGGCGGAGCAAGCGCAGCAGACGCAGCAGAAGTGCTGCTAGCGGCTCAAACAGCCCCAGGGGGCTGCACCCAAATCGCAAGCTGATTTCCTCCGCGTGGACGGTGGTCAGTGGGTACGCTGTCCGCGTGTGCAGCGCTATCGCACGGGCTCGCCCTCGGCACAAGCCAGAGCACAGGCGGGCACAATCGGCAGGCGCTTGGAACCGCTGGTTTGGGTGTACCGTGTATGTGTGTGTATGTGTGTGTGTCAGGCTACCGATACTGCTTGCCGTTTCGCATGTGCCATCAGCAGCGTTTGGCGAATTTTCCGGGCTGTACTGCACACTGTTTGGACTGTGAAGTGGGTCACTGCATGCACGCGTCCAGGCATGACACCACGGCAATCTGCCACCGAACACCCCTGTAGCTGTGCCTCACCAGCACACGCCAGACTACTATCTACGGCGACGCCAATTGTAGCCTGCGGCATCCGTGTTTTTTTAGTACGGAATGTGTTGTCGCAATTGAGTGCATGATGCCCAAGCGTGCTTTAGTGTTGCGCAGCATACCGCCATTTTTCTGCATGAAACTACCAGCACAGGCCTGCAGCACAGGGCGATGTACACTGGGCTTCCTGCTCCCAAGTCTCAACGATTGAGGATTGGGTGCACCAGCAGACACGCACGGCAAGGACCGGCTGCAAAGGCGACAAGGAAACCTCAAGCAGTACCAATTCTGCAATCAGTATCGTTCATATGGGGTAGGTCACAGGTGCTGTACCTGTTACACGGTATGTCAGTGCGCGCTCACAGCGCGCCCTGGAAACTACCTTGCAGTTGAGGGTGCCTCCGAAACCAAGGTGAGCTTGCAAATGATACCCCGGTTACTGCAGGCCTTTACCCAAGGTCTTTGCTGACGGTCTCTACTATCTATTATATGAATTCGCCCGCGCTTATTATTGTCCTGCACACATCACAGGCAACGCTTCCATAGCGCATAGCGGATGCTATCTGGGCCGTCACCGTGGCGTGCAATCCGTGGTTACATCGCCCAAGCCTGGCTGCTCTTGAACAAGATGCAACCTACACCTAACACTGTGTCGTTTTTAACAGCAGACCCAGTTGGTTTCTGTGCCTGTACTGCCGCGGCCTTTCTTGTTTAGCACGGGACAGCGTTTACCCGCGCGATAACGAAGTTGTCGGGCCTCGAATTGGGATATGTAAACGATGCCAGTCGCTCAATGACTGACGTGTCGCCAATGGTCGCAAGTATTGGTCCTGTTTTTGGAGCCCACTTTCCAATGAGAGAGAGTGGAAGCAGTTTAACAACACCAGCTCCAGCGAACACCGTTTGAAAGGCCTAAAAGGATGTCTTCAGCAGCAGCAGATGGACTGGCGGACCGTGTTGAGCCAGTGCCGGACGCAGTCGTCCCAACGGTTAGTGCTGCGTTTAAAACTGTGTTGTTACGGGGGAAGGACACTGTCAATGGCCATGTTTCTCACCCAAGCGTCGTTATGTACGTTCCTGGATTTCTCCCAAGCGCTAAACAGAGATCGCCACGGACCTCCCACCTGGCGTTGACTGGCATGTAGGCAACCCTTGTGTGTACCTTGACCTGGAACGTAGGCACTTCACAGGAACGCAGCTGGAGTCAGCCTATTCAAAGAGGAGTTCAGAGCAGCACAGCGTCTTCGCAATAACGAGGGCATTTTCATACCTGAGGTGGGTCTGCGGACGCGCGCACACGCAGGCTTGGCAAGCAGAGCTTAAACACAGCTATTCTACACAGCTAGCATAAGCTCACCGCGAGGAACACATTTGAGCTTGCTTTCATGCTCACAAAGGCGGTTCACAGCAGGTTCACACACCCCTCACTGAGCGTTCCCACATGACCAAACACTGATTGCGGGCTGCAACATGTCAGAGGTTGCACAACCGACAGTGCGCAAGTTCGCTCATAGCGCTCTCTGAACACTAGCCATCATGAATTTTGATTCCTGGTGCTCGCACGTCGCGGTGCCAACCAAGCGTGTCGGTGGGGCAGCCCAGAAAAGCACATGCACTCAGAAGGCGGGAAGGTTTGTGTTGCACTATCATTTGTCGTCACCGAACAACACAGCACGCCGGTGGGTATCCTCTTGCGCACCAGGTGATCCGCACCACGCACCCTCCGGACCTGCCACCGCAAGGCATCGCAGCAGCACCCGCCCCATCATACGCAGTGCCGCCTGGAGCGCGGCCTGCGTCCGGCCGCAAACCGATTGGCCCCGGAGCACTGTCCTTGCCTTCCTCTGGCCTGCCGCTGAAGTCATCCCCCAGCAGTAAGTCCCCCCGCATGGCGCATGGCGGTGTGTGCATTCACCAAACTGTAAACTGTGGTGCCCATGACAGTGAACTGCGTCAGGCTTGATTGCAGCTGAGGCTGGCGGCATACCGCTGGCATCACAGAGCATGTGACCTGCATATCGCCAGGTCGCTCATTTCAGCCGCAGTCCAGAGCTTACGTTTATTTGCATGCATTGTGCGGATGCGCGCTGTGTGCGACAGGGAAGTATGACTGGTCCGAATCGAACCTCAACAGGCCGGGGCAGGACTGGCTGCTCACACGGCAAGCACGGCCCAACAGCCCAGCACGCAGGCCTTCAGCGGGCGCTTCCCGCCCCCCCTCAGCAGCCGTGCACAGCAGCGCAGCCAGCAGCGGCGGCCCACCCTCTGCTGTGTTGCTGCGCAAAGCCACCAGCCCCACGTGTGCACGCCCCAGCTCAGCCTTGGAGTCCGGGATCGAGTCGCGGCTGCTGTCTGTGCAGCGGGCCGCAGCAGCCGCAGCATCAGCACAGGTGGGGATGCCTGATTCCGAGGCAGGGCCGATGATGGCCTCTGGAGGGGGAACGGCGGCACGCCGTGGCCCGTCCCCGACTGCCTCACAGCAGCAGCAGCACAGCACGTACACAGCGACCAGCACAAGCAGCACCATCGGGCAAGCGGGCGTGCCAAGGCTGCCGCGCATACCCTCGCCAAACTCTGCTGAGGCAGCGGCGGCGGCAGCGGCGGCAGCAGCAGCTGGTAGCAGCGGCAGGCCGCCACGGCCTGTGAGCGCCCACGACGCCTCGGCGTTCATTCAGGACGTGCCGGATGACGAGGGCTTTGCAAATGAGGGCAGCGTCCCGCTTTCCCGCCCTGCCAGCGCCATCCACCAGCAACACCAACCCATGCAGGGCCAGCTGCGCCGGCGCAGCAGTGGCAGCGAGGGAGCTGGGGGCGGCCTTTACCCGGGTGCAGGCCATGATAGCACGCTGGGCACGAATGGAGGCACGTACAGTGGTGTTGCGGGCGCCTCAGCGTCGTCGTCTGGGAGGGGCGGGCTGCGCCCTTGGACGTCCAAGCGCGCGGGGCTGGTGGACACAACGTCTGAAGCGGCGACGTCGGCGGCGGTGGGGCATCTGCGTGCGGCGAGCGCCAACCTGCGGAAGTACTCGCTGCCGCCGCAGAGCAGCGCTGTCAGCACGACGGCCACGACGTATGCGCGCAAGCCGCGGGCACCGTATGCAGCCGACGTCAGCATGGTGAGGCGATGCGGAGCAGCCACGCATCAGTTACATGGATGCCTACATCCAGTACCGTTTTGTCATAGCGGTCGTAGCTTGGTCTGCACGGTTGGGGGCAAGCGATGCACCGCAGTGGGTGCTTGATGCCCGAGATACAACTGTTGGCCTTTCCACGCGACCTCATGTAGTCATGTGATTGACAATGCTGCGATATCCCTGAGTGATGCGCTCCACCTGGGCCCGGTGCTCACCTTGTTCACTTTGTTGTACTGTATCGTTTGTAACGTGTTCCTGTTGTGCAGCCGACCCCCTCGGAGCGCATAGCCGCCAACTACTCGCTGCTTGCGCGCGGCTTGAGCCCGCGCACCATAGAGGCCATGTCCCCGGGCGGCATCAGCCCGGGCGCGCTGGGGCCGCTGCCGCTGCCCCGCTGGGCGCAGGTGGACGAGGTGGACGAGCTTGACGGGGTGCCTGAGGTGCGTGCGTTTGTACGGGTTGTGCGCTGAGGTCATCACTGTTGGATTGCCACCGCTGGCGCTGCTCTGCTTTAGGCGATGGCGGCGGAAAGAAACTCACACATGAGCAATACATGCTTCAGGCAAGGCATGGACATTGCTTGCAGCGTTGATTGGCAAGGAGATCATGACATGCGTCGCCTTTTGTCATGTCAGTGCATGTCACCAACGGCTCGTGACGGGGTCGCCTGTTGGTTCCGCAGGCGGATGCGGTGAACACCGCAGCGCGCAAGCACATGGCGTTCATGCCGCTGGAGCTGTTTGACAACGTGGACGACTATGAGACGCGCACACCCGAGGAGTGGGTGGCCTTGGGCGCACACGAGGGGGTAAGCTCCTTGACTGCCGCCCTAGCCGGTGGAAATCATCATGTCACAGTTTAATTGCTGTCAAATTCCGTACAGTACATCGCTTGGATGATGGAGTTCTCTGGGTAGTGTGGCAGCTTGCCTGAACACCATGCCTGGTGCGGTCTGCCTGTTTCTGTCTTGAATCAAGCATGACATCCCTGAGAACCACGTTTCTTCACAACGTTGCATGTGCAGGGTACGCTTGCGGAGACACCCATCTATGTCGCAGAGGACAAGTAAGTGGAGCAGGAGAAGCAGACGGTCAAAGCATGCCAAGGTTCAGCTGTGCCGTTCTGTTGTCCGACAGCAAACAACAAAACAAGCAGGAGGCGATGCCTGCTCAAAAGGATTTTGGCATCATTGCATGATCAGGCCCCATGTGCCAGCATGCACACACCATCCACATAGCCTGCCTATGTACGGCTGTGCCAGTGCTGCGACGCCCTTGACTTGCTGCCAGATTGTCTCCTGGTGAAAACCATTGCGTGCCTCTCGCTGTGCCTGTGCTGTTTCTGGCCTGGCACCAAACCTTCCTGTGCAGGTATGAATGGCAGGACTGCCGTGTGGTCGGATGGAACCTGGAGGAGCGCGTGTATGAGGTGGCGTACACGCCAGCCATGGACAAGCGCAAGCGCGTCAAGCGCCTGAACCTTCGCTTCAAGGTGAGCAGGGACCAGTGTACGGTACTCCATGGTCAGGCGGAGATCATCATCCTGTCCAGGGTGCATCCTACTTCACCTTGCCCGGCATTGCCGTTCCGGTTGTGTTCTGCCTCCCTAGCAACCAGGCAACTACTCACTGGCCCCTCAGTCCAAGCATGGCGTGTTACAGCGTCCAGCTGTGCATAATGAGCGCATAAGCCCAGAAATCCTGAATGGGATGCATGAGCCGTTTTTGCGTGGTGCGTTGCATCCGCTGCCCGCTTCAGGAGGAGGACGTGGATGCATTCCAGGCGCGTGTGCGTGACGCCAAGGTCGCACGCGAGGAGGCGGAGCGCGAGCTGAGGCTGCTCTTCTACCTTGACAGCCTCACAATACAGGAGGTGAGTGGGACATGGCACAACGGCAGCACGCAGCCGTAGCAATGCATTCGGCAACACATTCCGCTTCATAAGATTCCGTAGGCACACATGAGTGGGACAACATACGCCAGCGTTGCAGGGTTTCCCGTGGCCGTTACCTGCTTGGCTGCACGACCTTCGCACCACTGTGCGCTTTCACCAGTTAA
The DNA here is from genome assembly GCA_001662385.1 of Chlamydomonas asymmetrica. Classification (NCBI taxonomy): domain Eukaryota; kingdom Viridiplantae; phylum Chlorophyta; class Chlorophyceae; order Chlamydomonadales; family Chlamydomonadaceae; genus Chlamydomonas; species Chlamydomonas asymmetrica. The sequence goes on along the minus strand of BDDA01000295.1, from coordinate 44,505 downwards.
GCGCACCTGTCATCAGCATGCAAACACACCGAGACGGCTCAACACAAACACGTTCATGGCCGCATCTTGAGCTCAGGCGTATGTACGTGCATGTGGGCGTGGGCGTGCGCCGCTGCGCCTGCAGGTTCTGCACACGTACAACTACGCCGGCGCCCTGCAGCGCGTGGCGGAGGCGCTCGGGCAGCGCGTGAGCGCGGAGGTGGTGACGGCTGCCGCACGGGGGCTGGTGGAGGACTGCGCAGACTATTATGAGCGGGCCGTGCGCACCTCCATCCTGCAGTACAGGAGGTAAGGAGGGGCCTAATGGGGCTGATGGTGGGTGCCGGGCCTGTAACTACCGGTGTACGTGAGCCTCGTGTTATAATTACAGGGCTGTGACACCTTCCATCAAAGACCGCTTTGAGCCTGCTGTTGTGTGTTTTGCCCATCCTGCCAGTTGGTTGGTGCCAACAGACGGCGTGACTGCTGTGCCAGGATGCACGTTCGTGCCAAGCGCGGCCGTAACATGGTGTAACGCTCACTGTTGTCTATCATGCAAGTCTGCATCACCCTTATACCTTATGGTGGTCTTGCTCTACCTTACTGGAGCACACTGCCCTGCTGGTCCACATACATGGGGCCATTCGGCCACACACTCCGGACGTAACATCACATACCGATGCAGCTGCAACACTCAAATTGGCTTCCTTGTTGCGCCCGGCCACTCATATCATCAGGATCGACCCCATGGAGGAATCCCGTCTGATGGTGCTGCGGCTGCCGCCGTCCTCGGCTCGACCACCTGCCCCCGAGTCGGGCCTGCTGCCGGTGATCGAGCCGCCGCACGAGCACGAACAGCGCGCCGGCGACTTCCGCGCTCTGCGCGCCTGGGCCAGCAGCGACCTCTTCTCCGCGGTGCCGCAGCTGCAGGCCGTGCTGACGCGCGTGCAGGGCATCGCGCAGGACATCGAGGCGCAGCTGCTGTGGTGCATGGCGCCGCTCACCCCGCAGTTCAAGGTGAGCTTCACTCGCTTCTCCCACCTACAAACACATGACGGCATGCCCCGTCAGACAGCAGCAATTGAGTGCCAGCATCACCACTTTGCTGACAGCGTTGGTTCTCAGGCGGGTGCTGCGCCATGGTAGGTGATGCTAAGCCACCAGCGCAGCTTACTAGCAGTATGCACTTGCCGCAAGTGTCTCATGGCCGCCTCCAGCGCTGTGATACGTTGCAGCCAGGACCATGGTGATGACTGCCGGTACCCTGCCTTGATATTGAGTCAGCCAACTGCCTGCGGCCTTGCGCAATTCACTGTTGTCTGAGGAGCCGACACCATTATCGGCTTGATCCTGTTGACCCCCGTGCAGCTGTATTCTGGTGCGAGCAACGACTTCTCCCTTGCGGACGCCGGGCTGCTGCCCTTCCCGCTGCGCAAGCTGGAGGCGCTGCAGCACGCGCACATGCGGCGTGTGCTCACGTATGGTGACGCACGGCTGGGGGAGGCGCTGGCGGCCGCCATCTCCAAGGAAGTCGAGCCTCCTCTCAATGGAGGGCAGCCTTATGCGGTGGGTGCTGATGGGCACCACTCGCTGCACAAGCCAACCCTGCGTCAAGCTCAATCAGCCCAACCTGCATCATGACTTAGCATGCCCTCTTATTGTGCTCGTCAGCATTGCACTTACGTTATGGCATCACGCACTCATGTGCGCCGTGATGTGCATGAGGAGTTTACAGGAGGGTGACGAGCGCAGCGCGGCGCACCAAGCGCTGCTGCGGTGGTGCGCGCTGCGGTTGTCTACATCGGTACGCTACCTGCTGCAGCGCTCAGCGCGTGCCTACACCGCCAGCGTCAATAAGTACATGGTGCGTCCCTGACGTGTGGTGCACAGTACACATCTGCGACATTCTGCGTGCAGAACTGTGCAACCTTCAAGAAGCTGTGGATCCGTTGTTGTCCGAGTGTTTGGTGTTCCATGCGGTTCAACGGGTAGCGTTGCAACTTGGTTGCTGACAAAGCATGCAGCGGGCCCAATGTGGGGGCCAACATGGGTGCGGGAGCCCCCCTCAGCGGCGTGTGGTGACTCAGCGCTGTACTTGTGCGCTGTACTGCACCTCGCTAACCCTCATCAGGTGCATGCGCCCACGGCATTCGGCAAGCGCAGTACGTACGGCACCGTGAAGGAGGTGTTCGCGGAGGGCGCGTTCCTGCATGTGCAGCTCTTCCTCTCCCCGCCCCAGCAGCAGCAGCAAGGCACGCCGGCCCGCTCGCCCCACCCCCGTCGATACACCATCGCCACAGCCGCCAGCCGCCGCAACACGGCTGCCGGGGAGCCAAGTCACTCCCACACAGGGGAGACCTCACCGGTCGGGCATGGCATCTCAGGCGAACAGAAACGGCCGTCGGGTGCGGACGCCTCCAGCCAGCCGTGTGAAAGCACTGCTGGCACGGACGAACAGTCGGTGCAAGGCGAGCAGGTTGCAGGGAACGGGGGAGCTAGCGGGCGCGGAAGCGACAGCAATGTCGAGGCTGAACAAAAGCTGATCGTGATGCAGCCAGGCGCGACGGAGCTCCAGGTAACTTGCGGTGCAAACCCATCATGCATCCTGCATGCGTTTGAGCCGTGCCATGGCCTTGAGCAAGAGTGTGGCTGCTCATGGACACGTCAGCATGGCACGCTCTACGTTGATGCATTGGGTATTGCCGGCAAAATTTCAGCTATGTTGTGGACTTATGGGCCAGCCCAACTGCCACGTGCTGACCGTGCATACTGGTCTATGTGGACATGCGTCTACGGTATCTGCAGGAGGTGGCTGCTGGCATCTTTGACGACATGCTGGACAATCTGGGGCAGGTGAGATTGGCAATAGGACACATGACGATAATCTAGTACATGACCTATCGGCATGCAGTTTAGCAGAGACAATCAATGAGGCCGGCACACCATGCCCTGTCATCATCAACAAGCAGCATTCTAGCATGTCACCAGCATGTAACTGCATGTGAGGCAATTCATACTGTCCAACACTGCAGGCAAGATCCCGCTGTGACATTGCATGGTTGCTGGACGTCTGGCAATCACTGGTACACCCCGCCAGTGTCGCTGCAGTCTACGGTACTGATACAGCCAGTTTCGCGTTCCACTGAAACAGCAAGCCATTTATGCTGTTTTGGTGACGGCTGTGTGTATGGTTGCGTTGACGCATGTGTGCAGCTGGTGGACGTGTTTGACACCAGCAAGTCGTTTGAGGACGTGCCGCTGTGTCCCCTCGCTGACCTAGAAGGAGACACGACGCTGGCCGAATCACGCGCACGTGTACGTGAGGTGCTCACAGACGCCGTGGAACGAGCTGAAGAGGTAAGCACACAGTGTTGCACAGTTGATCATTTCAAGCATGGCTCCCAGTTCCCATTTAACTAAGCTGATTACCCATCCTCGTCGTGTCTCCGTCACAAATCCTGCCATGCCTGGAACACACCTGCTCAGCACCAGCTGGACACGGGTGAATGTCACATTGTCAATGCACACTTCCAAGTGCAGCACATTGAGGCAAGGCTGGCTGCCTGCGTATTCTGCCTGTGTACTCACGGATGTGCCGGTGACACGCTGGCCAGGTGGGCTTGCTGTTTGAGCACGCCGCGCGCTTCCTCACCACCGATGTGGAGGCCTTGTTGGACAGCTTGGCGGCCATGGACACGCCCATGGACAAGTACCACGCGTGGATCGGCAAATTCAGGGGGGCGGCCGTGGCAGCAGGCGCAGCGGCACCCACCAAGGTGACAAGAGAGGCTGTTCGGTCTGCTTCGTGCAGCTCTTCTCCATGCTTAGGCTTACGCAGTCGAGCCAGTGGGCTGATGATGCCCTTAGCGCTGAACACCACAACGTGTGGTGCCAAGGGTTATGAAACGACCAGGCATCTCGTGTACTGACACGAATTGTCTCCCCGTGAATAAGACGTATAGCGCCTGATATACAGGCGGCCGTGGTGGTGTGTTGCGCTGTTGGCTGTGATTGTGGTGTGGTGGTCCAGGTGTACACGGGTCTTCTGCTGGTGGACTGCACGCCCCTCAAGACGTCCCTAGCGAACCTCGCGGCCGCCGCGGAGGCCGCGCTGCTGGGCCAGCTGGCGGACAAGAGCGCGGCCACGTACGCGCAGGTGTGCGGGCGCTGCGAGGCGCTGGCCACGGCGGTGATGCGGCCCGCGATGAGCGTCAAGGACCTCATGCAGCTCAAGGTATGATAGACTCGGCAGCCACACGCAGACAAGTGTACACATGCACGTGCTGCAGTTTCCAGCTTCACATTTATGCATACTTCATGGCCCCACGGGAAGCACATCGCATATGGCCTCGTGGGAAGTAATCCAACTGAACACACATGCACATACATATGCGCATGCACACAACGTGTTTGTAGCTAGCGTACCCGGGATAAGGGATTTGCTGGATTGCTGTCACTGAATGACCAATGTATATATGAGGTGTTCATTTGCGGTCTCAGCTCATTGCTGGGTCTTTGCCATAATGCTGGGATGCACGGGCACTGCGCACATGGACGAATACGCCCTCTCGTGCTGTACTGTGCTTTGCCGCGCAGCGCGAGTTGGTGGCGTGTGAGGAGGAGCTTGCGGCGATTGGGCAGGAGCTGCAGGCAGCAAGAGACCGGGATGCGCTCCGGGTGGCTTACAGGTGAGATGGCAATGATGGAAACCTTTGCAGCACGTACGGCCATGTTTTGGTACTGGCCTTTGATGATTTGCGGTAGATGGCAGCATCCATTGCAGATTTGCAGGTTGCGCAATGCTGCCCTGAGGGCTGATCATGCTTGCCCAGCTCGTAACCGCGTGGTGATTGCATGCGCTCCACCAACGCCATTCTGCCCACAGGAGTGCAACCGATGAAGGTGCAGCCCTCATGGCGCTTACCGCTCAGTCGTGGCCCAAGGAGCTCGTGGTAATCCTCAAGAAGTAAGCGCACAATACATGATGACATCACGACGCTGCCACCCCACGCGTGCAGCTGCTGCGTCACGCTGCTTTGCGGGGGCCTGGACCGCGCGAATGCGCCATCCACAGCGGGTGATACAGCGGGTGCCTCGCCCACATTAGTAACCCCCCGGCTGAATCTGCATCCCACTTGCTCCAAGCCCCTGCTCCTGGTCCACCGATCCCACACAAGCCGCAACGCAGAGAGCTTGTGCCTTTGGTTACGTCCTTACCCTTAACATGTGCAGGGCTTGGGTGAAAATCGAGGAGGAGACCAAGGCGTTTGAGATCAAGCTGCGCGGCAACATCGAGAAGCTGCAGGCAGACCTCGCAGATGTCATGGATGCGGTGCAGAAGTACAAGGAAATCACGGATGAAGCCGATATGGTGCGTGTCAGGCCCCACCTTGTTTCATGCTGTGCCGCGCATCCCACCATGCAGTGACGCACAATCATCGGTTTAAAGCACATGACTATATGAGTGCTGTCAGCAGCAAGCACGGTGGGTGTGGTTATGCATCAGGGCGGCCTCAGGGGCAGCCTTGAGGGACCGTGCAATCCATATATACACGACTGTGCATGCACGCCCTGGTGTTATGTGATGGCCCTGCAGGCTGAGAATGCAGCCCAGGGCCAGGACCTGCTGGACAGCCTGGCGGCTGCTGAGGAGCGCTCCGCCAACATCAACGAGGAGGAGGAGCTGCTGGGCTGGAACGTCAGCGAGTGGCCGTCCATCAAGGAGGTCCAGGTAGGGATGAAGGGAGGCAGCCGCATTCAAAACCGGCCTGGGGTGGATACCTTGGCCGTTGTTGCAGCCCAGATGAGGATGGGTCTCCTGTGGGCTTTTGTGGCCAACGCACGCTGAAGGTGATGCGTCAATCGATTTATCATGCACGGTTTATGATAAATTGTGCCTGATAGCCCTTCTGCACACGTGTCGTGGCACGCGGCTAGGCTGGTAGGGTGCAGGAAGGAAGCGTGGTGCTTGTGCATGGCGGCGCCTACTGCTGACTCAATGGATACGCCCGCATCAAGCCCAGGAAGCGCCACCGCAAAATCTGTGGCAGGTTCCCGTGTCATTCTCCACAAGTTGTTCGATCTCTCTCAGCTTGCCTCTGCTGAGGCGGGTGGCCTCGCTGCTGTGCTGCGGTTCCGTTGCATCCACCTGGGGTGTTTGGGAACACCACCAGTCAGCCGACCTCAAGAGACATGACCGCATGATCCCTACTTCATGCTCAGAATGCATGATGCTACATTCACTTAAGTGGTTGTGGATGTGCGTTCTGTGCTCAGACGGAGCTGGAGCCGTTTGCGAGCTTGTGGACGGCCTCCAACGAGTTCAGCGAGCGCAAGGAGTCCTGGCTGTTCGGCCCTATGAAGCAGCTGGATCCTGAGCAGGTGGACGGCCTGGTGGCGGACTGGTTCAAGAAGGTGAGGCCGGACCCTGGCATGCAACGCCCACTGACTACTGCCTGTGGAGCGGACGTTGGATGTCGCCATTCAGAAGGCACGCGCAATACACGCATGCCTGCAGGCCCATGATCCGTCGTGGTTGCCGTGAGTTTTTGAATACCGTATTCCGGTGGCCTTGCACATCATGGCTGACTACCTGCACTGCCTCGTGTGCAGATGGTGCGCCTGAGCAAGGGCCTCAACTTAGAGAAGCACCGTGCGCTGGCCGAGTCGGTGCGAAACCAGCTGGCGCAGGTGCGCGAGTACGTGCCGGTCATCCTCGCCGTCTGCAACCCAGGTGCGCCTGCCAGGGCCGTGCATGCACATGCACGTTGTACCGTGGTCCGCAACATGATACCCAAATGCCCTTGCAAACATGCATGCGCGCTGCAGAGAGATTCGTGCATGCAAGGTACATGGCTTGGGCCAAGGATCCGGATGTGTGGGGGTGGACACCATGTGGAGTCTGGGTTTGTGCTTTCGGACCCCCCGACGCTGCCTGCATGGATGACAGTAAGCATTCAGCTGTGTTTCTGCTTTGTCAGGCATGCGTGGTCGCCATTGGGAGGCTCTATCGGCGGCGATTGGCTTCAAGGTTATGCCGGGTGATGACCTCATCCTCAACAAGCTGCTGCAGGGTGGTATTCTCAACCACCTGGAGCGCCTGCAGGTGGGTCCGATCACTGCAAGACGTTGTGCTGGCTGGTTCACCCATGTGCTGCATCTGCCTACCTTTTGGGACCTCCAGGATACAGTCTACAATGTGCCAAGCCGCTGACTGCCGCAAGAGCACAAACACACGTGTTGTTTTGTCCAGGCGGCTTACGGGACTGGACAAAGGGGAACATGACCTGCCCCTTTAATGTTGGCTTTCCTATGGTCGAACACGCATCACATGTGGGCACCAAATGTCGATCAGCCATGCATGCACAAAGTTACGAGCGCCCTGCATGTCCATTAACCACCATGGCACAACGCACACATGATGGATTGCCACGCGTCACTGTCAGTGTGACAGTCTTGCCCAGCCCCACTTTGGATTCCCCATGTAAAGCTACTGTCCATGGAAGCCTGTGAGCCGGCACACGGGAATCGCTCTGTGGCATGCGCAGGAGATCAGCGATTGCGCATCACGCGAGCTGTCCCTGGAGCGCCAGCTGGATAAGATGATCTCAGAGTGGGCAGGGATCAAACTGGAGGTGCTGCCGTGGAAGAACACAGGTGGGTGGTGTGCCAGCCGCACCCACCACTGCACGTACGCGGAGGAGACCGTCAGTTCCACTCCACGCCACGGCCCGCAAGACACGACTGATGTGCCACAGCAGTAGGCACTTGCCAAGATGGCGTCGCGTGTTGGCTATGACAGGGGTGCGATACGGCCTTCCTGATGACGGCCTTCATTATCCTTGTGTCCTGGTTGTTGCCGCTGGCAGGTGGTTTCATCCTCAAGGGTGCCAGCGTGGAGGAGGCACAGACGCTCCTGGATGACCACACAATAAAGGCACAGGTTTGTGAACGTGTGGCGCACACCTATACACGCGCCATGGCATGGTCTCCCGCCACACCATGGCGTGTGCAGTGCAACAGCCAGACCCCTTGTGTGCTGTATTCCTCCTGCAGCTATGCTCACTGGCGATTAGCGACGCAAGGCGGGCGCGGTGTTGCACTGTTGTCGCGCGTGCCATGTGCAGGCAATGGTGTCAGCCCCGGCTGCTCAGCCCTTCCTGGAACGAATTGAGAGCTGGGTGAAGAAGCTGGTGGAGATGCAGGTAAGGAGTCAAAAGAGCGCTGCCATCGGGCCGGGCCGGTGCCAACGAACAGTGCAGCATGCGCACATGTTTGGTGCAGTTGTCTGCCACGTAGTTCAGGGCACCGCGCATCACCTTAGCGTCACCTGAAGTAATGTAACGTGAGGTGGAGCACACCTGAGGCCCACTCACACCAAAAACACCATTTAGTTTTTGCAGGAGAGTTAATGTATTTGCGAAACTGAACTAAAACCTTGACCGCTTACACTGGCATCATAATGTCTGCGGTGTGGGCACAATCGTGTTTATCGTGTAGTTTTTGGGCGAAACCATTTGAAAAGCGAACGATCCCTGAAGCCCAGCAGGCTACAGAAAATAACAGTGTCTGCAGCCAAACACTCTCTTGTCTATCTGTGACAACAGCAGCACCTGCCCTGTCCGTCAGACGGGGACAGTGCGAGTTTAGGTCTTGCACGCAGCCAATGGCAACAACGCTCATTGGCCTTTGCTTTATACTGTTACGCACATATGGTTGCTCCAAGAGCTGCAACAGTGAACTTTGGGGTGTTGGGGCGAGCACAGTTGCGGGCGTCATCGTGGGCAAGGCATGGTGGTCTCAACGAGCACACATTGACCTGGCTCAACTCACAAGAGAGAACCGCCCAGGAGGCGCGCAAGGCTCTCGGCACGATTGGTATGCTATCCCGCACCTCGGTGGCTTTTCCTAGGGCCACGGGCGCAACCTCAAAAAGTCATCAGGTTCGGTCAAGCCCGAAACCTCGGATTGGGTGGTTTTTGTTTTTCAGAGAAAATCGTGATGCTAAAACCGTTGTAAAACCAAATGTGCTTACACCAAAGACATCATGACCAACATCATGTCAGTTTTGATCCTCAAAAACCTTGGTGTGAGTGGGCCTCTGAACAGCCTGTGTCCGGCCCGCAACGCAGGACATTTTTGACGCATGGATGCTGTGCCAGTCCAAATGGATGTACCTTGGCCCCGTGTACGGCAGTGAGGAAATTGCCAAGCAAATGCCCAAAGAGCGGTAAGTTGTGTTGAGCTAGGTTTTGACATAGCGAAACAGCCACGTTGTGTCACCTTCCGTGTTTCACGGTTTTTCGTGAACAAGTGACCTGAGTGCTTGCTTCATTTTCGGTGGTGCAGGTATGAGTTTCAGGCCGCCGACATGCGCTACCGCAGTGTGATACGCATTGTGGAGCGAAACTCGGAGGTGCTGACTGCCACTGCAACTCATGGTCTGTTGGACGATCTTCAGGTAACCGAGCTGGCTGTGTGTGCATGTTTGGCAAGGGCTAGGGGCAACCATGAGTGGCTCCGAAACCAGCTCCGAAACCATTGGAAGGACTTATATGCTGCCTCAGACACCTCGTTTGCAACAAGTGCGTTCAACAGCACTACGACGCTATGGCCGAGCGGTCTAAGGCGCTAGTTTCAGGAGCTACCCAGGTCACCTGGGAATGAAAGTACTAGTCCGAAAGGGCGTGAGTTCAAATCTCACTGGCGTCAAAATATTTTTGCGTTGTTGTCAATCATTTTTGACTGCATAAAGCAGACAACCGAAATCGGTGTCCTTCGTGCTGTTGTTGGGGGTGCCACTATGGACGCAAACGCACAACTGCCTACCTATGCCTGCATACCTGGCCAGGCAAACTTAAGAACAGTGCCTACGCACCGGCACGCCCCATCACAGCTCACAACCCACATGCCGCCCACTGCCCCATTGTCCTGTTCATGTGATAATCAAAGCGACGGCGTATGCCATTTTCCTGTGCAGTCATGCAACACGTCGTTTTCCATCATTGAGCGTTCCCTCACGGCCTACCTGGAATCCAAGAAGCTGCTATTCCCGCGCTTCTTCTTCCTGTCTAATGACGAGCTGATTGAGATCCTGTCAGAGGCCAAGGAGGCGACCGCAGTGCAGCCGTTTGTGAGAAAGATTTTCGAGGCCGTCAGGTGCGTGAATTCATTGGGGAGGAAGCACACTGTTGTATGCGTAATGTATGCGTACGCATGCATGTGCACGTGCCACCCTGCATGTACAAGCACGTACGTCATGCTGGCAATGGGTAATCCTGGATAGGTGTAAACAAGGATTGTCTGTAAACCGCTGCCTGCCCACAGTGAGCTGGAGTTCGACCCCTCCACCAAGGATATTAAGGTGCGGTACAAGTGTACAACTGCTTAATGGCACCTACCATCAGAGACACCATGACGGGAAAGCCTTAAACAATTGTGCACATTGCTGCTGTAATCCCGGTGTCATGGGCTCATCACGGTGTTGAATGTTGCATGCTTCATGATAAAGGATGAGCTGTTGCAAGCAAAGAACATCCGCAACCGCAGATGAAGCGGTTGCATTCAACGGCCGACCCTGCAGAGTGCAGACACCAACCAACCCCACACGCATGCATGTGCTTGGCTTGCGCAGTACCGTATTCCCCTTGCATGCTGCCTTGCTTCCTGATCTCCTCCATGAGGGTGGCCTTGGGCCTTGGGGCTGGCAGGCCAAGCGTTTGAGTGTTTATAGCAGCAACGCCAGCGCTAGCAGCGGGGCTGATTGCGCCTACCGCCAACCCCTGCATGCATGCGCAGAGCCTCGTGAGCCACGAGGGCGAGCGCATCCCCCTGGCGCGCAGCGTGCACACCACCAGCGAGCTCACGGGCGGCGTGGAGCACTGGCTGCTGGCGGTAGAGGAGCAGATGAGGGTCAGCCTGGCGGGCATCACAGGCGACGCAATCAAGGTCCGCCGGCTGAGACGCTTCCACATACTGCTGCTCGCCGACCATCGCCGCTCCCCTGACATGCCTGCTCAAGTTTTCCAAGTGATGTTTTCTGCTGCATCACCACTGCAATCCTAGTTTGCGTCCTGTGCTAGTTTATTGTCGCTGCCCGCAATGTTGCATTCCTCTCCTCAGCCTCAGCGTGCAAGCGCAACAAGCTCCGCCGCGGCGCCTGACTGTGCTGTACCGCTCCCCTCTTGCCGCTGCCCCTCCAGGCGTACGTCAACACCCCTCGTGACCGGTGGATTGTCTCGTGGCCGGTGGGTGCTGGATGGGCAGGCGCGCTGTGCTGCATGCAGGGGCAGATCCACTGTACGCACGCGTGCTTATCAGTTCCTGCCTTATGCCGGCACGCACCACAACTATAAGCCACAGTATCAGTGTGAGCCATCTGGCCCCCCTAACAGTGTGGCCAGCTGGCTCACTGTCATGCATGCACACATACCGGTAGGAAAGATGAGAAGACCAATAAGGAGACCGTGTGGCCGAGTCAGCAGCTCCTGCACAATCTCAACTGCCCTGGCCTCGTCCGAATGTGTCCATAGCAGCAGTGCGGTGCGGCCTGTCGATGGTGTCAACGCAGGGCCAAGTGGTGATCTGCGTGGGTCAGCTGTACTGGACCAAGGCCTGCACAGACGCCATGTCCTCCGGCGGCGTGTACGGGCTGATGCAGTACAACGAGCAGTGCGCCAAGGAGCTCATGGAGGAGGTGAGCGGGCGCGGTACATGCGTACTGCGATCATCCACGGGTGATGCGCGGTACGTACTGCAATGCCATGTGGAGGGGCCTGTAGCCCGGCTGTCCCGTGGTTGGAAACTGGGTTCATGAAGTCCGTTGTGGGTATATGCACACGCTGTCATGGACCTGGACAGGGCAACGTCGCACCGCACTCGTGCACAGCTTCATGCTCCATGCCAGCGCAGGTACTCGTGCATGCCTCGTAACCGCATCATCGCTGAAAAGCGCATCTAGCAATAAGACGCACACCACCGAAATTGGTCACACACGCTGCTGCCTGCGAACACGAACGCTGCGCAGGTGATGCTCGTGCGTGGCAAGCTCAACGCGCTGGAGCGGGCCACGCTGGGGGCGCTGGTGGTCGTCGACGTGCATGCGCGTGACGTCGTGCAGGAAATGCTTGAGGACAAGGTGGGTGCGTCATACGACGATGCGGGCATGGGCAGCAGGCCGAAGACTGATTGCCCCAGCTGTGGTGTGTGGAGGGGGTGCATTGCGGCGCCGGCCAGCCCCCACGCAATAATGTACCCAGTATTCGGTGTGCAAGAGGGTGTGTTTGGGGCGCAGCGATGGCCGGTCAGGGCGAGGGACGGCGACACACGCTTGTGCGGGGGGCAGAGCCGGGCGCCCCTGTGCAGCTTTAGCGGTGTGTGTGCCTCGCTGCGCCTCATATGCGTGATGTGTGCATCCATCCATCCCACTCCTCAGGTTGGCAGCGTGGAGGACTTCTCCTGGCAGTGCCGGCTGCGGTACTACTGGGAGAAGGACGTCATGCTGGTGCGCATGCTCAACGCGGAGTGCGTCTACGGCTATGAGTGAGTGCGAAAACCGTGGACCCAAGGCTGATGCTGGATAGATTGAAGCAGTAGTCTCCATGCCCCTGCTAGTCCGTCCCATATGCTCTACATTGCCCTTACTATGAACGCTGCTGCGGCCATCAGGCAGTACAGCGCCGGAACGCTGGGAATGTAAATCAATGCAACCATGCCCTGCACCAGTGTGTGGTTAGTGTGGTTGCCGCCTTGGTGTGTGTAAGGTATGTGTGTGGTGTTGTGTGTGCTGCGTCAGGTATCTGGGCAACAGCAGCCGGCTGGTCATCACGCCGCTGACGGACCGCTGCTACCGCACGCTGCTGGGGGCGCACCACATGAACCTCGGAGGAGCGCCCGCCGGGCCCGCAGGTGAGGCCCACGCACTGTGCGCAAGGCCCTCCAGGCCAGTCCAGCGCTTCTTCTGAGCAAACAGTTACTCTGCAGCCACGATGATCTGCCAGTGATTGCTGTGGGTGTTGCCGCCACGCCGTCGCACGCCATGCACATCCTGCATGCGTGTTAAGAGCGAGCGAGCGTGTTGTACTGTTGTGCTGTGCGCGTCATCGTTGCACCGTGTCAGGCACCGGCAAGACGGAGACCACGAAGGACCTCGCAAAGGCGGTGGCCATCCAGTGCGTGGTGTTCAACTGCTCCGACGGCCTGGATTACCTCGCGATGGGCAAGTTCTTCAAGGTGGGGCCCGATGAGCTATGAATCGGTACTAGCATGTATGGGTTGCAGCTCACCCCATTGTGCCAACGCATGCGTTTTGCATTGTCACCACAAGTTACACAAAAGCAAAGGTTTAGCAGCCAGCGGGCAAAACCCTTTGCGGCCAGAACTGGGCAGGTAGGCAGCAGGCATGAGGTGGAGTGCAAAGCTCCACTGGCGCACATCCTGCTACTGGAGGCATTCGCTTTTGATATCCAGTGCAGCAGCCCGCGCTCAAGGCAAGCTTGGAGGCTGCCAATGTGTTTTGCCAAGGAGCTCATGGGTGTGGTGGTGCTACTATGTGGCTGCATGCAGGGCTTGGCAGCGTCCGGCGCGTGGGCCTGCTTCGATGAGTTCAACCGCATTGAGCTGGAGGTGCTGAGCGTGGTGGCGCAGCAGGTGGGGCGAGGCTGCGGGACGATTGCTGCAGGCTGACCGGCCTGGTGGCAGCACACCGACCCGACCTGACTGTCCTGCACAGCTCGCTGTTGGCCGCAACGCGTTCAATTCTGCCATAACGCGGCTCGTCCGTGCCAGTGCTCAGGGGTTGCTAGCTCCACCTGTTACGTACTCAAGTGTCTTGCACTGATACACAGAGCTCGTGCTACGCAACGCGTTCTGTCATGGAGGGTTGGCGCATCAGCCAGAGTGTGCTGCTGCGTGGCATTGGTGCAGGTGCTGACCATCCAGCGAGGCAAGGCGGTCGGCAAGAAGCGCTTTGTGTTTGAGGGTACCGACCTCAACCTGGTGCACACCTGCAACGTGTTCATCACTATGAACCCAGGCTACGCAGGTGAGAACCTGATCTGATCCTGCTCATAAGCGTGCCATACTGTCATCAGTGCGGGATGCATGCAAGGTAAGGGATGGTACCGGCTGCGTTGAGCAGTCTGACTAGCAACACTGCAAACCCCTGTCAGAGCATTGCAAATGTGATGCACGAACATGCATGAGGGGCGCGCACATATATGTCAATGTTGTCGTCAACAGACCTGCTCGCCCCGGTGCGCAGGCCGCTCGGAGCTGCCTGACAACCTCAAGGCGCTGTTCCGCGACGTGGCCATGATGGTGCCCGACTATGCGCTGATCGCTGAGATCATGCTGTACAGGTAGGTGAAGGCGGTCGGGATCTGGCAAAGTGTTCAGGTTTGCTTGTGATGTGGACTCGTGTGATGGTCATGCATGCACACACCACTCGTTTTGCACAGGCAGCAAGAGCTGCTGAGTGTAGCTTTCTGTGCTGCAAGCACCGCTCGGTGGACGCGCATACGGCAGTGCACAGCAGCCAAGGGAGTGTGCGGAGGCTTGGCATGGTAGCTGTTGAGCGAGCGAGCGGCTATCGGCTAGACATGCCAATTCTGTGTGTGTGGCATACTGATTGGCATGTGACCCGCGTGCGGTGCAGCTACGGCTACTTGGACGCGCGGAGCCTGGCCCAGAAGCTGGTGCAGACGTACAGGCTGTGCTCGGAGCAGCTGTCACGCCAGGACCACTACGACTACGGTGAGACAACCACCATCACATGTGCTGATAGATGTGCTGCACACAGCACAGCCTCGCTTGAGCATCGATTGAACATATATACACCCCCCGCCTGCTCCAAGTGCCTGCCATCATGGTGTGGCATGACAATAAATGCATCAGCGGCGCGTTGGCCGATTGGCACATGCTTCCCCCACATGGGAAGCACAAGCAGGAAGACCTCCAGCTGGCATTAGCGTGTCAATTGCCTGCATGGGGCCGCCCTTTGCTCATGCGTAGGCATGCGCGCGGTGATGGCGGTGCTGCGCGCCGCCGGCGCGCTCAAGCAGCGCGCGCCGCATCTGCCTGAGGCGGTGGCGCTGCTGCGTGCGCTGAGCGACGTCAACACGCCAAAGTTCCTTGACGAGGACGTGCCGCTGTTCCAGGGCATCCTCAGCGACCTCTTCCCAGGCAAGCATCCCCCTGCAAGCATCCTCCTGTCTGTGATGGGGCTGTGGTTTGCATGGCGGACGAGGTTGGAGGCACACCGCTGTGCAGCCGACCAGCGCCTACGTTTGTTGAGAATGCAGACACTGGGCTGCCCTGGCGAGGCCAGTGGAAGAAGCACTTGTGAACGAGTGGTGAGGTGCCGGTGATGTAGTGCCAAGCAGCAATACCTCATCTGTGTGTCCAATTGCTGCCTTCGCATCGCACATCGCCCGCCCAGGTGTCGAGCTGCCTGAGAACGACTACACGGACATCAACAAGGCGCTCACAGCAAACGCCATCAAAGCGGGCCTGCAGGTGCAGTATGTTTGCTTCGTGGCGCAAGCTGTCAGTAAAACGTGTCCTATGCGGAGCTGTGCATCTGCCAACTGGTCCCAGTGGTCTGTCAACCGCATGGTGACGGCCAGCACCTGCACACGCTTGATGCCGCAACCCACAACCCAAATCCATGGCATGCATCGTGTGCACTGCGTCTAAGCCTGCCTGCCTTTGCTGATGCGTGTGTGCGCAATCCGCAGCCCCTCCCCGCTTTCCTGGCCAAAGCCATCCAGCTGTATGAGATGATGCTGGTGCGTCACGGCCTTATGCTGGTGGGCGCTCCCTACTCGATGAAGAGCGCTGCAATACGCACGCTGGTCAGTGCCCTGGCGGACATGGAGGCTGCAGGTGGGCAACTCTGTCAAGGCCCAAGTAGCCAAGGACAGAATGCCAACCATCATTTCCTTGCCCTTTAAATGGCATGACTCGTCACAGGCAGCAGCACAGACTGGTGTTGTGCTACGACCCCGAAGAAGTTCAACAACCATGACCTAAACCTACAGCTTCTCAAAACACCAGCCCATACCGTGTGCAGCACGCAAAATCAGCGAGTGCCTCAACTTCCTTCGTGCTTGTCCCCACCAACCAGTCCTCACATACAGCACCGCCGCCGCCGCCACACCCTCCCCCGATACACACATGCGCCAGTACACACACATGCACGTTGCTGTCTGTGGGCAGGCCTTGATGAGCACCGCGTCAAGGTGTGGACGATTAACCCCAAGGCGGTGTCGCTGGGTCAACTGTACGGCCAGGACGACCCGCTCTCACGGGAATGGACTGATGGCGTCCTCGCGGTCTCGTTCAGGTAAGACCAGGGGTGCGCTGCAAGCACTTGCTTACATGAGGCGCATGCCTGCAACCATGAACCTGGCGCAACTTGATGGCTGCTGATTGCGCATGGTGTATTGTGTAAGCTTGTGCATGCGGTTATGTGTAATTGCCAATCGTCAGGGCCGCTGCGCGGGACACGTCAGCGGATCGCAAGTGGATTGTGCTAGACGGGCCTGTGGACGCAATTTGGATTGAGAACATGAACACGGTGCTGGACGACAACAAGAAGCTGTGCCTCAACAGTGGAGAGATCATTGCCATGCAGGGCCTGATGGTGCGTATAGTGTGTGTGTGTGAGACGTAGCAGCCTAACAACACGCCACTCTAACAGTAAACATACGTGTACCTGACTGTTCCTTGGTCAGTGACGTTCGTCACGGACGTGGGTGGATAGCGCCCTAGTAGTAGCTATCATGTTGTCAACCAAAACACGTTTTCTGCGATGAGGATGTCTCCCTGTCTCACGCCTGTGTTGAAGAGTGGCGGCGGTGGTGCTGCTGCTGCTGCTGCAGAACATGATCTTTGAGGTGGGCGACCTCGCCGTGGCTTCGCCCGCAACGGTGTCGCGCTGCGGTATGGTCTACTCCCAGCCCTCGCTGCTGGGCTGGAAACCGCTCGTCACAAGCTGGCTGGATACACTCCAGGTGAGGAGGGACCCCTGAAAGGCGGTCCCTGAAAGGCAGCGTACAGCTGACTATCGCGCTGCTAGGTGCAGAGTGAGTGCACGCTGCTTGACCGTGACCCCAACTCCATTGATGCACGGTAGGGGGTAACGCGAACCCTGCAGCGGACGCCGCTGCTGTGCGATGGGAACCCGTTGAGTGGTGCACAGACATTGCCAGGAAGAGGTGATGTTTGCTGGTGATCGTGCATGCGTGCAGGCAGAGATGTTGGGTGCTGCGCATAACAACGGCGTCGGCATGGCTGAAGACGATGTAGCGGCGCTAAGGTGACAAGCGTACATTCTGCGCCGGAAACCGGTTGCCCAGCAACCGACGGGCACTGATTAATAGCAACCGCAGTTGAGAAAATGCGATGCTGATGTAGTCACATCATCTATGCAGCCCTGTTGATGACCACTGTGCGTGCAGGGAGCTGCTGACGGGGCTGTTTGACTGGCTGTTGCCGCCCTGCTTGCGGCTGGTCACACGGGACTGCAAGACGGTGAGTGTGCTGCCTGCGGTCACAGAAGCAACAATAAGTGGGCGGATCAGCCTTGCTTGAAGGTGCAATTTTGTTTCATGAGGCGACAAACATGGGAGACAAACTCACAGCTTGAGATGTGAATGCGCAAACCGTGCACCTAAGGCTGCTCGCATCTGGCTGCTTGGCTTGTGATACAGGCTGTTCCGGTGCTGGAGGTCAACCTGGTGCAGAGCGTGTGCAGAATCCTGCACGCCGCCATGCAGCCGGTGCTGCGCCCGCCAATGCCACCCACGGCCAACGCCCGGGAGGTGGCAGCCGCAGCGGCAGCTGTCGCCGCGCTGACCACTCTGGAAGCGCGTTCTCTGCGGCTGGAATGCCTGTTCCTTTTTGCGCTGGTGTGGGGTGTGGGCGGTGCCATTGCGGATGCTCATGGCCGCCATGTGAGTCAACGTTACAGTAGGCACTTGGAAGCCTGGAAGAGCATCTGGCACGAAATTCTGCCAATGGTTGCATCTTTTACCAGGCGTGGCAGCCACTATGGTGATTGGATGTTGCTGCGTCCGTCTTCTTCGTGCAGTAGACGGCCCGCAACTTGTTCACATATGGGCCTTGTGAGCCCAGGCACGTGTCCCTGTTGAAACCCCGGACACAAACACGTGAGCCGGACCACGTCTATCGTAACGGCTGTGTGTGTGTGTGTCATGGCATGGTTTGGCGCCACGTGCAGGTCTTCAGCGATTACCTGCACCGCTTCTGCAAGGGCGACTACGGCGCGTACGGGGCATGGGCAGCAGACGACAAGCGCATCAAGCTGCAGCGGCCGCTGCCTGCCGTGCCCAGCGTGTACGACTGGGCGTTCGACACGGCCTCGGCGCAATGGAAGGGTGAGCAGCAACGCAAGGGTAGGCCGCCAGATGGCACGCAGGACGATGGTCTCTATAACATAAGCATCAACCAACGGCACGCAAATGATTCTGATGCCTGCAAATATAACAAGGGTGTGGTCTCTGCTGTGTGCTTGCATGCATGCGTGTACTTGTGCGTGCAGGGTGGATGGATCTCGTACAGGTGGCGCCACTGAGCATGGACTCCGACATGGCCTCGCTGCTGGCGGTGACGCCGGACAGCGTGCGCACCGACACGCTGCTGGGGCTTACCACCAACGCACGCGTGCCGCTGCTGCTGGTGCGTACGGCCTGCTAAGCACAAGAAGGCACCAGAGCCTTTGCACTGTTGTGGGTCCCTGTCCTGCTTGTATTACTGCTGTGCTGCCAGAGGACATCAGGCCATACCTGAAAACAATTATACAGACATTGAGCTCGCTGCCGATGCCACCACCCACTTCAACACGTTGCTGCGGCTGAAATTGGCACAGACCGTGTGGCCTGGGCTCATCATTCATCACCCTACATGCTGTGATTTGCGTGCGCGTGTGTGTGCTTGTATCCTGGCCAGGTGGGGCCCACCGGGACGGGCAAGACTGCGTACGTCAAGGCGCACCTCTCCGCTGCAGCTGCCGCCAGCGCCGCCGCTGCACAAGCCGCGCTTGCGGGCGGAGTTGGCGCAGGCTCCGCCGCAGGTGCGTGCTCAGTCACACCCTCGCCCAACCATCACCGCACCCTGCCAATCCCAAACGCACAAGCTATAACTAGGGAGAGCGCATGGCCTCGACAAATGCGTTGCAACCGACTGAGATGTGCAGCGCCTGGGTGTTCTTCTTCACTTGTCAACTCGTGTGTGTGTGTGTGTGTGTGTGTTGACAGGTGGTGCGTTGCGCCCTCAGTGGGTGGCCCCGCTGGTCTTCAGCTTCAGCGCCCAGACGTCTGCCAACATGACGCAGGTGCGTGCGCGTGCGCTGGTGGACGCGACGAAAGTCAGTGCATACGTGCGGCAGACAGACCCGCCGCTCTTGCGCCGATGCCTGAATACGGGGCGATTAGGTCATTACTGTGCTTCACGAGCGCTCATGCCTGGACCACTTCTTGCGTCATTTTTGCAGGACATCATTGACGGGCGCCTGGACAAGCGGCGCAAGGGGGTGTATGGCCCACCTCTCAGCAAGCACATGGTGGTGTTTGTGGACGACCTCAACATGCCCCAGGTGGGTCAGTGGGCGGATGCTGACTCCCAAGACACGCGTCAATAGAGTGCACCCTTACATGGGGGTGGGGAGCACGGCGCTGCAGGTTCACCGCGCTTGGTGTTTGGGGACTGAACTTCAACTGCAACATGTATACGGAGAGGGCGATGCGTCCGTCTGGTTGCTAATGAGCGTGTTTGGGTAATTGATAACACAGGTGGACAGGTATGGCGCGCAGCCGCCAATAGAGCTGCTGCGACAGTGCATGGATCAAGGCGGATGGTACGACCGACGGGACAACAGGTGAGAGGGGGCCAACCACACGGCCAACGGGAACATGCAAAACTGCACAACACAACAATGCGCACTTGCTCACACATGTTTCGTTCATCTGTCTGTCGATCAGTCCATCACCCCCACAGCGACACCCCCCCAGCTCACGTCTCTGACCCTTGTGTGGGCACTCACGTTGATGACTGCTTTGCAGCTTCCGCCGCATCGTGGATGTGCTCTTCCTTGCCGCCATGGGCCCAGCAGGCGGCGGCCGCGCCGCTGTGACCCCCCGCTACCTCCGCCACTTTGCGCTGCTGGCCTGCCCCGAGTTTGAGCCCGCCACCAAGCAGCGCATCTTCACGGCGCTGACGGAGTGGTGGTTCGCAAAGTACAGGTGGGCGTCTTGGCAGCCCGCTCTACCTGCCGCACAGCTGACTTGCGTCATCACAAGCTGCGATCGAACCGCCAAGCGGACTGGTGCTCCGCTCCTTCATGGTCTTCCTGAAAATTGGATCGAAAACCTTTGTCACATCAGTCAGCATGAGCTTGGTCGTTAAGATGCCTCCGCTTATACACAGTCATACTCTTTGGCGACGTTCACTGTTCAGGTACAAGGAGAGCGTGACGAAGATGGCTGCGCCGCTGGTGGCGGCCTCCCTGGAGCTTCACGCCAACGTCAGCGCCAGCCTGCTGCCCACACCTGCCAAGAGCCACTACGCATTCAACCTGCGCGACCTTTCCAAGGTCTTCCAGGTCGGTGCAGCCACCGTGTCGAACACTGAATTACACTGCAATCTTGTATGGATCATGAAGGGATGACGCAATTGCTGATGATGGGCGATGGGACAGTCTTCGGCTTGCTTGTACCGATGCCCTGCGTGCCTTCCCTGTGTGCCGAATACCACTTTGCCGGCAGTCGCACTGCCCCTGCATGTCATGCTTGTCAACCTGCCCAATCCTGCCTTGCCCTTCCTGTCAAGGTCTTTCAGAGAATTGCATTGAGCGTAACAGCTGTCCTGGCGCTATTGACTGTGGAGCGTTCACGGACTGCGCTGCTTTGTTGGCACGCAGGGCATGAGCTTCGTCGGAGACGCGCTGGAGAACCCTCCGACGCCGCAGGGCCAGCAGCAGCAGCAGCCCTCAGACCCTGTCTCGCTGCTGCAGCGCTTGTGGATACACGAGGCCCTGCGCGTGTACGGCGACAGGCTCGCGGACGATGCGGACCGCGAGTGGTTTGCCAACGCGCTGCGCGGCTCGGCCGAGAAGCACTTTGGAGGCAGCTTTGACCAGGTGGGTGCGACCGGTGCTGGTATGCGTTCCGCTGCAATCTGTGTGGCTGGTTTGCCAAGATCTGCAGGGTGGATTCATCAGCCCCCTGCACAGAGCACCCACCCTCTCCCACCAACGCGAACGCCAAGCCCGGCGCTGAGCGACTGGCACGCGAACGCTGTACGCAACTTCATACCATGATACCCCACCATCCAGCGTGAGTGCCTAATTTGTGCGTGCCGTGTGCCCATGTGTGCGGTCACCAGGTGCTGAGCCGGTTGGCTCCGCCTGGGCTGACGCCACGCTCCGGAGGGCGCGTGGGCGCCGCTGAGCTGCGCTCGCTGCTGTTTGTGGACTTCATGCAGCCTGCAGCGGATGCTCGCAAGTACACGGAGGTGCGTCGGTGCATCGATTGATCGTGCATGGATGCATGCATGCCATACCGGTAGTGCGGCACGCCGCAGTATAACAATGTACGATGGCCTCTTTCTTGCCTCAGCCATGCCAGTGGGTCAGCCGACATGCGCATCAGCGCACAAGGTGCTGGCCCAGGGGCAAGTCGCTCGCACCGTGCCTATCGCCATCAAGACTGCGCGTGATGGCACGTGAGCCTTGTGCCAGATCATTGCTCACTGTGCTTCAAAGGCGCTTCGGAGGTGTACGCTGGCAAGGGATCCTGTACGTGCTTCCTTTGCTGGTTGTGGCAGGTGACGGACTTTGACAAGCTGGCGGCGGTCGTTGGCGAGTACCTCAGCGATATGAACGCAGGTGGGCTGCGCCTGCGTTTCCTATGCAGGCCCGGGTACACCCACGACCCCGATCAAAATCAGCATGGCAACTGCAATGTCTTACAACAGTAATAGGCATGTCACGTATATGCAGCTGCGCGTTGATGACTGGCGATTGTCATGTTACAGTCGTGCAGTGCAGGATCGGAAATTGCCCCCAAAGGGGACGAGAAAGAGCGGCAAGAAATCATGGCATACATCCCCTCAGCCGCACCTTAAAATGCTGTTGGAAGTGTGCGCTGTGCTGGATTTATGTTGCGCAGGCTCCAAGGCACCCCTATCCGTGGTGCTGTTTCGGTTCTGCCTGGAGCATGTGGCACGCGTGGCGCGCATACTGCGCCAGCCCAACGGCCATTGCCTGCTGGTGGGCGTCGGCGGCAGCGGGCGGCAGAGCGTGACGCAGCTGGCCGCGTACATGGAGGAGTACCAGGTGGGCTGTAGGGGTGTGCATGATGCACATCTCTTGTGCATGTGTTCCTGACATCTCTTGCTAAGGGCTTACGTATGCAGAGCCACGTGTGTGATGCTGTGCATCGCGGGGGCATGGGGTGGTTGGATGGTTTGGATGCAAGCGTGCCCACCTGGTTTCAGAGTGTACCCTCGTCATGCTTGGGACAGCGGTACAGTGAGGTGTGAGTGAGTTTTAATCCCTGCCTCCCAAGAACTTGCACAGTGTTACCTGTGCACGTGTGATGTGTCGTGCAATCGTCATCGCAGGTGCTGTCCATCGCCATCTCGTCCACCTACTCAATGACGGACTGGCGGGACGACCTGCGCAAGGCGATGCGCCTGGCGGGGGACAAGCACAAGCCCTGCGTGTTCATTTTCAGGGACTCGCAGATTCTCAACGAAGCCATGGTGCGTGGACAGACGGTTAACGTGCCATGATGTCCAGCAGCATTACACCAGCCGACCAAACGCACGTGGCGGGCTGGTTTGAGCAAAAGAAGTCTGACATGCATAACATCCCATATTGCCAAATAATCAGCTGATTCCAGCTGATAACTGTGTCAGTTTCCGTGAGCCAGCCTGAGCGTTGACTAGTGCTGTGCGTGTTGTTGTGTGCGCTCCTATTAGGTCGAGGACTTGTCCAACCTGCTCAACACGGGCGAGGTGCCAAACCTGTTCGACACCGGTGACATTATCACCATCGGTAAGCACCCATGACTGACCTCACAACTGTGTTGCAGAGTCTGAAAACTGCGCCAAACATTTGCACGTGCTGCTCAAGTTCTGGAACGCCGCACATCCCCTTTCCCATGGACGTGGGTTGCTCCCAGGCTAGCATGTATGCAATACGCTCAGCGTCCGTGATTGAGCTTAACGCAGCCGTGATTGAGCTTAACACAGCCGTGATTGAGCTTAACACAGTCGTATGCTGGCATTTGTGGTTTAGTACACTCCTCCAATTCGATGGCAATTTTCACGCCGCTGCAGGCGAGGCTGTGAGGAACCGCGCCAAGCAGGCCAAGATGGATGGCTCCCGGGGTGACCTTTACGCCTTCTTCGTGCAGGAGGTACCGTCGCTGGCTTGTTCACGCTTATTGAACTGCGGCTGTCCTGTACTGCTTGATTGACACATGACTTGCATGATGGATGCCTGCACTGCCGGTAGCGCCTGCACGTTGGGTGCGCTCATCCCTGCAGCAGCACGCTCAGTTGCTGCAACTCCACGCCCGGATACTGTCAACACGTCTTTCCCGCACTCCGCATTCACACGCTGTCCATATATCGGTGCCGGCATCTGCATGCTTGCGGTGTGTGCGTATGTGTGTGTGCGTGTGTGTGTCTAGGTGCGGCGATACCTCCGCCTGGCACTCTGCTTCAGTCCCGTCGGTTCCGCGCTGCGTGACCGCCTGCGCCGCTTCCCTCCCCTCACCACCGCCACCACCATTGACTGGTTCACGGTGTGGCCAGACGACGCACTGGAGGGCGTGGCGGTGCAGGTGGGTGGGCGCACACACGCTTGCGCATGTCAGGAGCACACGCAACCAGCGATGTGGTACAGCACCGTGCCGGTAGACACATGGCAGGATGCATGAGGGCGACAACAAGCAACCCAAACTTCAAAGCCCACCTGAAGGCAACGGTGAATCGATCATAACTGTTCATGCTCCCTCTGATGTCCTGTGTGCCACCTTGTTGCCCCAGGCCCTATCGTCCTTGCCGGTTGAGCCCGAGCTCCGCACGCACCTGGCTGAGCAGTGCGTGGAGCTTCACAAGACAGCCAGGCGCCTCACCACGCAGTGAGCTCACCATCCAGCATCACATCACATTCATGTGTCGTGTGGGGCATGGATAACGTGCTCTGGGCGGTAGACCAGCACACAGCGGTGTGCCCACTCATGTAGTCATGTGCAGTCAAGGCACGTCATGTTACGTACACATTGCCGGTGGCTGTCCATGCAGGTACCTTCTTGAGGCCAAGCGTAATTACTACGTGACTCCCACGTCGTACCTCCAGCTGCTGGAAAGCTTCCAGGTGGGAAGGTTGAGGCGTTGGTGTACAATGGGCCTCAGCACTGCACGCGCCACACGCGCCATGTGTGGGGTGATGCTGGAACGGGGAAATGCAGGAGGGCAACCGGCAAATAGTATAGGTTACCTGATTCACCTCTGTTTCCGGTCTCTGCTAGAGTCAATACACATATTGCGTATGCACACGCCTTGATGCTGCATGCGCAGACGCTTTTGACCCGGCAGCAGGACGCTGTGATGACGGCACGCAGGTGAGCGATGCCAGCGGGCCTTTGGTTTGCTGCGTCACAACGCTGCTTGGTAGGCTAGCCTGCTCAGTGCAGCTCGCCTTGCGATCTACCATTGAACAATTGGTTACGGTGTGCGTATTGTGTGATTTGTTGCTGTGTGCTGTACGCACATGCAGACGCTACGAAATTGGCCTGGAGAAGCTGAAGAGCACAGAGGAGCAGGTGTTGAGCATGCAGGTGCGAACAAAACGTCAGCCCCTATCCGTGTGCCTGCCAGGCCCAGCCAATCAGCGCAGTGAGCACACCTTGCCTGTTGCAACAAAGAGTGCTTGAGTAATCATCACGCTGGAGTCCTGACGGTGTGGTGCATCATCGTCGTGGCCCCACGCGAGTACCATCCACTGGTGTCACTCACGAATTCACGCAAGTGGCGCAACCAAGCCCTAGACAGCCGCATGAATCACACGGGTTCGTGATGGTGAGTGGCCATGGTTGAGTTCGACTACCCAGACCCATGTGTGTGCTGCTGTTGTCCATAGGTGGAGTTGGAGGCTCTCAAGCCCCGCTTGGAAGCCAGCAGCAACGAGACTGAGGCGTTGATTGCACTGGTGGAAGCAGAGACGCTGGAGGCAGACAAGGTGGGTGATCAACTGATTCTACAGGCAACAATGTACCTAAATCACCTGACAGCATGGCTGGCCTGTTCAAGCGACACACATGTCTTACTTTGGGTGTGGCCACACCACATGCTGATGCTCCCCTGCTGCCTCGGCTATGCTGGTGACGCACTGGCCCCGCATGTGTGCCGTGATTGCAGGTGAAAACACTGGTTGCTGCTGAGGAGGCCAAGGCGCAGGAGGAAGCACGCAAGGTGAGGCGGGGGAGAGGCGATGCAACGCGCACATATGGGTGCGCGCTGGTTCCACCGATGGGCTGCGACACCAGCGGCTGCCGTCAGTCATTCACAGGTTGCAACCTGCAACACCTGTCGCCTGAATGTGTCTGGTTCCACAGGGACGTCTCACGACCATACAACCGTTGAACAGCAACCAACCGCATGCCACTGCATGCACTTGCAATCGCTATGGCGGGTCCATTGTCCGCCACATGTCGTTGGTGTCCTACGCATTTTGTGTGTTGCAAACCACACTTATGCACGTGTGCAGGTTAAAGCCATCAAAGAGGAGTGTGAGACAGACCTGGCGGCAGCCATGCCGGCGTACAACGCCGCCATCAAGGCGCTCAACACGCTCACTAAGAACGACATCACAGAGGTCAAGGGGATGAAGAGCCCGCCTGCCGCCGTCAAGCTGGTCATGCAGGCCGTGTGCATTCTCAAGGTGAGAGCTGGCTTCACCTACGCTGGACTACCCGCATTCTGCTTGGACCCGGACCCAGAAGTACTTGACGGGTTTCAAACTCTAGGCATGTCGTGCACGCAACGTTCCAACAGCTGCAGCCTGCATTGCCTTGGACGTGACATCCTTCACGTGTGTAATGGACAGCGTTGCTGACGGCAGCGCTCGCTGGGCTGTTGCAATCATCCCCACGCCATGTGTGTTTGCCCGGCTTGTGCTGCAGGGCCTGAAGCCAATGCGGGTGAAGGACACCAACACGTCCAAGTTTGTGGATGACTGGTGGGAGAGCAGCAAGCGCATGATGAGCGACATGTCCTTCCTGGACTCACTCAAGGCATACGACAAGGTCGGCAGACGCATGTAATGATGCAATGCAGATGCAGGCTTGCGCACGCCGTGTGGCGCTCTGCGCAATGAAGCACGGCGTGCGACTGGCAAACTCCATGGCATCATTTGCAGCATCTGCACCTGTATGCGGAACGCGTAAAATTGCACCCATCATCCCAGTAAAATGCCACTCCACCAAAAGGCATAGTAGCATTTGCCTCTGCTACAGCGGCCTAGTGGAGCACCATGGGGGTGGCGTAACGCTCATGTATGCTTTTTTTGCGCCACCCCCGGCCGCGGTGCGATGATAAACCTCTGCATTTCTTGCGTGCGCAGGACAACATCGCGCCGGATATCGTCGAGGCCCTTCAGCCGCTGCTCTCTCAGGCCGACTTCCAACCAGCCAAGATAAAGAAGGTGAGTTGCCATCGTGGCTGCAGGGTCAATCATTTATCAGTTTATCACCCTAGGCAGGTGCACGAGCACGGCATCGGTCACTCGCAAGCCACCCGTATGCCTGCACCATACGGTGTGTGCTCTAAATGGTGTTGTTGCCTTGTCCTTCTGACCTTCCGCAATCGCTGTGTAAGGGTATTCTGATATGATCAGGCTCCGTGGTGTCAGCTGTGGGGTGGGCTGATTGCGTGTGCGTCATGCGGTCGCAGGTATCTCAAGCTGCCTCGGGCCTGTGCGCCTGGGTGCGCGCCATGGACAGCTACGACAAGGTGGCTAAGGTGGTGGCGCCCAAGCGTGAGGCGTTGAAGCGGGCTGAGGAGGACCTGGCTGAGGGTGTCAAGGTGCGTGCATGGTGCGTGCATGTTTGTCGGCTCGGTACAAGGGGGCGGGCGGGCCAGGAGTGTGTGGGATGCGGGGGATGAAGCGGACGATGCCCCATGCGAATAGGATAACATGATGGAGTGGACAGTACATTGTGTCAGGGTTTCACGACACGGTCGATCCGGTTCGGTCGGTTCGGTTCGATCCGATCCGATCCGGTCTTTCTGGGGTGTGATTGTGTATTGACGTGGTGTTTTCAACGTCCGTGAGCACAGGGGACACGCTTCTTGCTCCGCCCTCCGCCCGTCGGCCGTGATGCTGTGTTGAGCACTCTTCCTCCACCTCACCCTTGCCATGCACATGCAGGCGCTTGCCGCCAAGCAGGCGGAGCTGGCGGAGGTCGCAGCGCGCCTGGCAGCGCTGCAGGCCAAGCTGGACGCAGCCAAGAACGACAAGGCGGCGCTGGAGGAGGAGGTGCGGCGCACAGTGCACACACACCCTTCCTGTCGTGTGTTTATGTTGTGCGGCTTAGGGTCCGTTTCCACTGAGGTTCAGGAGCGGTTCTGAAACTCAGTAGAAACAAGCCCTTGCGAAGTGAAGTCGTCACTCGCTCTAGCATTGCCTGCAGTCTCAGCTGCGGGGTCATAACCTCAAAACGCACAAGGGCTAACAAGGTATCGGACATCCATTGTGCAGTTTCTGTGGGTTGCAAGCGAGGGTTGTCGGGCTGCACCTCTTGGTAGGCTGGGTGCGGCTGTGCTCAGACTGTGCCTCTGCCTGAGCGCGAAGCGACAGAGAGAGTGCGACATTTGCATCCCACATCACCAACACGCCTACCAGGTCTGGATCGTCTCCGTCAGACTTCTGCAGATGACATACTGAAACATCTGTGCCTGTGCTGCCTCATGGCTGCAGGTGCGGCTGTGCGGGCTCAAGCTGGACCGCGCACAGAAGCTGATCGGCGGCCTGGGCGGGGAGAAGGCGCGCTGGTCGGCCGCAGCGGCCAACCTGGGCGAACAATACACCCGCTTGATAGGTACTGCGCCGCCATTCCCGCCTTGGCCTGCGTTCCTTGCTATGCATGTGTGTTGTGTTTGTCTTCTTGAAGCTTGAATGCACTAACACTGTGGTGTTGGAGCGTGTGTGCAGGCGACATGCTGCTGTCGTCGGGTGCGATCGCGTACCTTGGCGCGTTCAGCGGGCACTACCGCACCGCTGTGCTGGGTGGCTGGGCAGAGCAGTGCACCAGCAGGCACATACCGTGCAGCCCACACTTCAGGTAGGCTCGGTCGATTGATCATACTGACGTAAACAAGCCGGCAGATTTCGGATGTGGAAATCCTTCCCCTCATGAATTCACCCGTTCACCTTGCATGTCATCAGGCACTGGTGCCAGCGGTGCATACCCGACATCACAATCGTGGCGCGGTTCCACCGTTGTCCCGTACTCCTTTATGTGGATGATCGCAGCATGCTCGTGGATGCCCCTTACTGGCCGTAAGGCCGGTGCATGATGCATCCTGGTTCATCTGTACTGGACCCATCGCTGCCCTTGAACATATCCTAGCACTGCGTACAACGTATCGCTGTGCATGCCTTGCCATGTGTGTCTTGCTGTGTGTGGTGCTGCAGCCTGGTGTCAGCGCTGGGTGAGCCGGTGACAATGCGCCAGTGGGCGGTGTGGGGCCTGCCAAAGGACGAAGTGTCCGCCGGCAACGGCATCATCCTCAAGGAGAGCCGCATGTGGCCGCTGGCAATCGACCCACAGGTAGGGCGGTACAGTACTGCATAGGAACAGGACAGGTGTACAATGCGCGGTTTCCAGTGACTGTGTGTTGACAAGTGTTGCCGTGACTTTTCCAATTACGATGTGTATGATGTACTTGCTTCAAGGTACGCGTGGTGCACCGATACGTGCCAGTTCATGGCATTCATCCATGCATCCGCCGGGTACAATCACTGGTGCTCGATGTCGTCATGCTGCGCAGGGTCAAGCCAACAAGTGGTTCCGCAACATGGAGGCTGCAAACCAGCTTCTTGTGCTAAAACCCACGTCATCGGGGCCACCAGGCCAGCACGACTCGGGATCTGGGGATGCGGGCGGTGGCAGCGGTGGAAACGGCGGTGGCGGCGGCGGTGGCGGTGGTGTAAACTACCTGCGCCAACTGGCGATTGCGTTGCCGCTGGGACGGCCAGTGCTGTTGGAAGGCGTCGGCGAGTCGTTGGATGCGGCGCTGCAGCCTGTGCTGCTGAAGCAGACCTTCAAGACCGTAAGCTCAACCGCAGTGCACCAATCTCACGCTGTGTGTAACTGTGCCGTGCTTGATACCGCACTTGGCATTTGTGTATGCATGCGTGATGATGACACAGCCAGCTACGTGCAACGACTTGTCACATGTGCAACCGCTGCACCAAGGCCTGTGGCCTTGTTTGATATGTTTTGGCAGGCACAGCCGCGTACACTGGCCGGTGGGTGTAACACGCCCGTGTGGTGTGGTGTGGTGGTGTGTTCAAGTAAATTTACTTCCCGTTGGGCCATGCAGTGTGCTTTCCGTGGGGCCGTGCCGTGTGCTTACATGCGTGATGATGAGAACTGCACCTGAGGGTGGCGAGCTGTCTGGGCTGAGCTGGCGGCTGCCGCGAAGAGAACAGCGGTCTGATGGTCTGAGTCGGTGGCTGTAGTAAAAGCGGTCTGTGAGTGAAAGTGTGTTAAAATTGTCTGTGCTGCTCCAGCGGTGCTGCTGCTGTCAAAGGTGATCAGCGCGCAACGCGCGAGGGCACCCCAGCCCGAGATGCAGTGCAAGTGCACGTGAGCAGGGCGTGGTGGTGTGTGTGCGTGTGTGTCTTATCATCGTGCTCCATGCTGCTGTTAACCTGCCTGCAGGGCGGCGTGCTGTGTGTGAAGCTTGGGGACAACGTGGTGGAGTGGGGCGCTGGCTTCAGGCTGTACCTCACCACCAAGCTGCGCAACCCACACTACCCACCAGAGGTACGCGCTCAGCTGCTGGCCCTGCATGGGTGGTAGATGTGAGTGTTTACGTAACCCCCCTATGCCATATGCCGGTGTATCATGGGTAGGTATGTTGGTATAGGTACATGCACACACGAAAATCACTTTGGATCCACTGACTCCGTGCACTGACTCCCTTGCAAAGCCAAGTCAGCAACATGCAGCACGGCCTGCTCAACTTTGCCATTGGTGTACGCATTGCTTCCCTTGGGCTTGCTGAGATGCGGCGCTCGTCTGTCGGCAATCCTGTGTGCATCACACCCTGCTGCATCAGGTGTGCACGCGCGTGACGCTGCTCAACTTCTGCATCACGCCTGATGGGCTTGAGGACCAGCTGTTAGCGCTGGTGGTGGCTAAGGAGCGGCCGGATCTGGAGGAGGAGAAGGGCAGGCTCATCGTGGCAGGTGCGTAGCGGTGAATACGACCAACGCAGTTTTGTTTAGTAGAAGTTAACCTGAAGAAACCAAGGTCTTTGCCAGGCTGCTGCTGTGAGCCACACTGCAACTGGAGGCAAAGCGCAGGATGCACGTCCCCAGGGAGTTTGATGAGATTCCCATGGGGCCATGCACAGTGCATATGCGTACAGATAGAGCTCCGGGAGTGTGTGCGCCATTGTAGTCGCATGGCAGTACACTGAGTACAGTCCAGTCCCTTCGGTTGTTTGCGCTGTTGTGGACGCCTTGGATGCCTTCAAGGCTCACCACATTCATCGTGTGCACGCCGACGACATTTTGCACTTGGCCGATGTGGGTGCACACTTGCAGGTGCGGAGAACGCGCGCAAGCTGAAGGAGGCGGAGGATCAGATCCTGCGCGTGCTGAGCTCCAGCCAGGGCAACATCCTGGACGACGGGGAGGCGGTGGAGGTGCTGCAGGCGTCAAAGCGCCTGGCGGACGACATTGCGGCCAAGCAGCAGGAAGCCGCCAAAACAGAGGCTGCCATTGACAAGTACGGCACCGCCATCATTGTTGCATTGGGCACCATTGTGGACGGGAGACATGCGCTCAAGATGTCAAGCACGCGGACTGGCTTGGATGTTGATAATGCCTGGCGTTGCCGCTCTGTGTGCCTTGATGTGCAGGGCCCGCACCGCGTACCACACCATCGCCCGCCATGCGGCAGTGCTGTTCTTCTGCCAGGTGAGACAGCAGGCCAGCAGCATGCGCCTGCGTGTTTGCGTCCTGAGTGCTACCAGGCAGGAACCCCTGCACGCTGGCTTGACAATTCCCGTTCAAGCGCATGAAGCAGCACCAAGACCTTGCACCAACGAAACACCTCAGCTGCATACTGTATGGCACCTGGGCCCCCAGACGAAGTACAGGGTGATTGCTTGGACTGCATGTCATTTCCCCCATGCACGCACACGAATCCGCACACACTGGATGTTCAATCCCTGTATATATCTCCCATGAAGTTGAATACGTCATGCGTTATCTGTGCTCTCTGCAGGCGGACATGGCCAACATCGACCCCATGTACCAATTCAGCCTCTCGTACTTCACATCGCTCTTCACACGCGCTATGGACGACTGCCCGCGACACCCCTCGGTGCCACGCCGCCTGGCCATGCTGCAGGACCACTTCAATGCGTTCCTCTTCTCGAATGTGTGCAGGTGGGCGAGCATGTTATGCGGAACCCATTCAGGAGGAGCCTGATATGTTGGGAGTTCTGTCCTCATCCTGTGAACTGAGCTTTCGTGCTGCAATTGCTTGTGGAGCGGCGGAACTTGTTCAGGCTTGTAACACAGATCGCTGACAACGTCGTTAACGCAGGGCCTTGTTTGAGAAGGACCGTCTGCTCTTTGCCTTTGTGCTGGCAACTCGCATCGCTGCGGCGGCGGGCAAGCTTCACCCGGCCCAAATGCGCTTCCTGGTGACAGGTGAGGAGCAGCGAATGCCGCGATGGGGTTCAATACCATGCGCTTGCAGGTTCAACGTGTGCACGCACCTGTGAGAGAAGAGCTGCAGAAATGCCATACTGTGCCACCACTATCACGAGGATCAGATTGCATTTCACGGCGTGCGTGCATGCTGTTATCCCTTCACACCGCAGGGGCGCTTTCCATGGACAACCCCCACGTGAACCCGTACCCTGACTGGCTGTCCGACCAGTCTTGGGCGCACATATGCGCGCTGGATGACCTGGGCCTACCCTTCTCAGGTGCTGCGGCTGGTGCAATCCCATGATGCGTGGGAGACAAAACCTGTCGCTCGTTGCAAATCAAGCACCAATTCCTTCCCTCAGATTCGTGAAACTACTCACAACCTCTGTTTGCCCGTCTTGCCAGCAGGGTTACGCGACGATGTTGCAATCCATGCCGCGTCATGGCAGAGGTTCCAAGACCACCCTGCACCCCACACACAGGTATGAACGATAAGACTCGCACGACCGCACGTGCACTCACCAACGATTGGAGCCTGCTTGAGCACTGTAACCCTGGTGGCATGTACAGCGAGTGCTTTGCTTGCTTGCGCCTTCGGCTTGTGAGCGTTGTATGAACGGGCACGTGCTGCAGTGTTGTCTCATTGGCTTCCATGGCGCACCGTATTGTTGCAGGCCGTCCCCGGTACAATCGGAGCCGGGCTTGACGCTTTCCAGGTAAGCCACATTGTTATATACTGGTCATAACCTGATGGTATCATCACGCAGTACGCAGTCCCTCCCTCTCTGCTTCCATCATGCAGAACATGCATACTGTGTGGGCTGCGTTGATGCAACAGCCATGATCAGTACCGCTGCAGGACATGCACACTGCTGCAGCGTGTCTGTAACCCATGCATGCATGTTGTGTGCTGGCCATTGCCTGCAGGTGCTGCTGGTGGTCCGCTGCGTGGCGCCCGACCGATTGGTGGCTGCAGCTCGCGACTACGTGGCAGCCACGATGGGACCCCAGTATGTGGCAACACAGGTGCGTAGTAAGTCCGCCAAGCACAACACGCTGCACATGCCATGCACTGCCCAGTGGCTGCCAGTCAGCACCCAAAGCCCCCTGCGCCTGAGTGAACGTAAGATGTGGTGTGTTGGCATTGCATCACGGTACATGGTGCAGGAGCTCAAGTTGGCCACCGTGTTCAATGACTCCACCAGCAGCGTCCCGCTGATCCTGGTGCTGTCATCGGGCTCAGACCCCTCAGCAGACCTGGTGGCGCTGGCGTCAGCAAAGCACAAACAGGTACGGCTGGGGCCAGACCACCTGCTTATCTATCTCTTCGCAGCGGTGTCTGCAGCATCGCTGCTCACGCCCACATTGCCCTTCCGCTCCCCACCTTAAGCTGTGCTGCTGGTTTCAATGGATGGCGTTTGGTGCGTGATTGTTTCATTGTGTGTGGGCATTGTGCAGGTCGAGAGCGTGTCTCTGGGTCAGGGCCAGGGCCCGATCGCTGAGAAGGTCATCCAGGCGGCCATCAAGGACGGGTCCTGGGTGGTGCTGCAGAACTGCCACCTGGCAAAGTCCTTCCTGCCACGACTTGAAATCATCTGCGACAAGGTGCGCAGCGGGCCAGCCGCAAACATGACGCAGGCACTGCAGAACAACATTGCTTTTTGTGTTTAAGCGCTACAGGAAACAGCGCAACCTGCAGCATGAAACCATCATCATTTCAGTGTTGCACTAGTGCTACACAGCACGTCTTGCCAAAAGCATTGTGTTGACCGTCACTCGGTGTCAGTCCCAGGCTGCGCAACAACATGACCTGATGGATGTGTGTTGTGCGTATCTTTTTGCTTGCTGCTCGCAGTGGCTGTACGACCCCGGCGTGAACGTGGAATTCCGGCTGTGGCTCACCTCCTACCCCAGCGACATCTTCCCCACCACCATCCTGGAGAACGGCCTGAAGCTGGTGGTGGAGCCGCCACAAGGGCTGCGATCCGGTGAGCGTCGCCGCCGCGCACAGTGCATGCAGAGTGAGGCACACCGAGTGAGGCACGTCGATTGAGGTACATAGGTGTTTACATGGGAGCGATAACGGGTTCGAAAGCCAACGCTGCAGCAGGCAGCGACAGGACAGTGTACATTACAGGGCAAGGAGTGGCTGCCAGGTTGGGGTTTGAGTCACTGGTGCTGCCGCCGTTGCACATGACGGTAGTGCGATCGATGGCATTGATGAGGTGCATGCATTCACACCTACCTCATGCCTCAGCATACAAGGTTTCGTAGATGCGTGAAAAGGTACACGCATCCAAAGGGGTTTGTTGCGTGCAAGATCCAGCGCGTTTTTTGTGACATGCACTGGGCATCGTGTATGAATATGTTTGTGTGTCGCGCACTACTATTCACGTGATGACATGAGCGAGCGGGTGTTGACGCTGGCGGCGGTGTGGCACTGGCTTGTGATGCGCATGCAGGCCTGGAGCGCATCTACAAGGCGGGGCCGCTGTCTGAGCCGGCCTTCCTGGAGGGATGCAAGCAGGTGAGGACCGCAATGCACGCCAACTCCCAAAGCCCCGTAGCACACCACGGGCCCGACACACTGAGCGTCTGACCTATGGGTGTTTTCAAGCTACTGCTCGCTGTCATTCTTGCGTGCAGGACCTGGCATTCCGTAACCTGGTATACGCGTTGGCGTTCTTCCACTGCGTGGTGCTGGGGCGGCGGAGCTACGGGCCCGTGGGGTGGAACATCCCCTACGCCTTTAACGACAACGACCTGCGCATATCCCTCAGGTGCTGCTCCCGCTGGATCCTTGGAAATGTGCGGTGCCTGCAGCACTTTGCCGGCTTATGCACGCTGTTGCTGAGGCTGCTGCTGTGCCACCTGACATAACCACTCCGAACACGAGGACGTCCGTGCATGCATGAATCTGCAGCTTGCAATGTGGCGTTGAAAGCAAAAGTGCATTCCTCATACTTGAATGTCACAGGAACGTCATAGGAATGCATGGAAAGGCACGCGTTAAGTGTGCTGCTACAATTGTTGGCAAGTTCCATAGCGGGGAGCTGAATCGGAAGCGAAGCCTTCCGCAGCTGCTGCTGTACACCCGTGCTCTCAGTGTGATATGAGCGATCCACCACCCACCATTGTGCTGTGTGGTCCTGCGTGCGCCATGCATCCTCCCGCTCTGCAGGCAGCTGAAGGAGTTCCTGGACCACGCTGATGCGCCCCCGCTGCGCATGCTGCAGTACACAGCCGGGGAGTGCAACTATGGTGGCAAGGTACGCACAGCACCCACCGCGCTTCACATGCACCTGCTTGGATGCTGATGGCATTCACTGAACGTGACGTCCACCGCTCAGTTGTGCTCATCATCAATTCACGTTTGTGCAGGTGACGGACGGGAAGGACCGACGTACGCTCTCAGTGCTGCTCGAGGGCTTCTACAACGGCGACGTGGCGCTGGGTGGGGCGGCCCTCACAGCATCCGGCTCGTATGTGGTTCCGGAGCCTGGTAAGCCTACTGCTGTGGCCATCAGCAAGACACCACCTTGCGCAGGCCTCTCGCAGGCAAAAACCCACGCTTGTTGAACACATGGTGCTTGTTGTTGCCTTACCCTTGAGGGGTCTAATTGGGCGGTCTTGGCTGTTCGCCCACGGTGCAGGTGACCACGCCGCTTACCTGGTACATCTGTCCAGCCTGCCACAGGCAGAGGCGCCTGAAGTGTACGGGCTGCATGCCAACGCAGCCATCTCAAGAGACCTGCAGGTGCGGCAGGCTCAGGCCTCCTTTCCTTGCATCTCTTTGCAGTTTTGCACACAGCAGTTCCAAGGGACTGTGCCCAACTGTGTGTGGCTGGCTTGCTCGGAATTCTGCTGCGTGCGAATTGCCACAGGCCACCCGCCTGCTGCTGGACAGCGTCGGCGTCGCGCTGCCAGGCTACAGCGTTGGCAGCGTGCCAGAAGCGGCTCATGGCGACAAACCCAGGGAGAGCTCATCCGCAGGGACCGCGTCCACACAACCCTCCCCGAGGGATGCGGATGCTCAGAAGCAGCGACAGCAGGAGACGAGAACGGCGGCAGCTGCTGCAGCAGCGGCGGCGGCGCGAACTGACCCTCAGGCGCTTGCCGCAGCGGCGGCGGCGGAGGTGCTGGCAAAGCTGCCCGCGGAGTTCGACATCGAAGCGGCCCAGCAGAGCTACCCCGCCTCATACGAGGACTCTATGAACACTGTGCTCGTGCAGGTGCGTAACATACGCTACCACCGCGTGGCAAATATTCACAGCGTCTCTGGTCCTTGTCAACTCGGCGGTGCGGCAGCATGCCTTCATGTCCCTGTGTGACATTTGGTAACCTTTCGGGCAGGTTTCTTGTCCTGATGTAATGTTAGGTCTTGAAGTTCGTTTACGGGAGATGCTTCCTGCATGCCTGGGCCGGCCTCTTGCAGGAGCTGGGTCGCGCCAACACGCTGCTGGCGGTGATGCGCTCGTCCCTCAAGGAGATGCTGCGTGCGCTGGCAGGGGAGGTGCTGCTCAGCGGGGAGCTGGAGGCGGCTGCCGCAGCGCTGGGGTCAGGCAAGGTGAGGCTGTGGTTACAGGCCTAACCAGGTATGCGTTCACAGCGACTGCCTCAATCGTGCTTGCGGCTGCCTTGGTTACTTAATGATGTCGATCTGCCGCGTCGTGCTCAAGTATGTGCACACGCATGTGGTGCATGCAGGTTCCGGAGCTGTGGCTGTCACACTCGTTTCCCAGCCTCAAGCCGCTGGGCGGGTATGTGCGCGAGGTGGAGGCGCGCTGCGCCTTCTTCGCATCCTGGCTCAAGGACGGACCCCCGCTGGTATACTGGCTCAGCGGCTTCTTCTTCACGCAGGTGTGTGCATTGAGAGGTATTTGCTCCTGTGTATGCGTGGGTGGGGGGGATGTACGCGAACACGTGCAGCTATGTGTGCACGGTCGCACAGGACTGTTTCATATAGTGGTGAGCGAATGGTGAGCATTGCCAGGGCGTTGGGGTGGAGGTTGGATGCGGGTGGGGCATGCAGGCGGGGTTGAGACAGCTAAGGAGCTGCTGCGGTCTGTAGGAGTGCAGGGGCTGAGCTGCATCTGCGTGACACGCCAGGCGTATGCTGAGAGGACGGCGCCGGATGCCAGGCCGGATGCTGCATGGTAGCCATTACTCCGCTAGCAGTTGCCTCCCACCAGCCTCCCCCCCGGGCGCCTGCCTGCACCTTGCGATGAAGCGCAAGCAACTGTGCACACAACACGACGCACGATCCGACACCTGTTAACAATGGTCATGCAGGCATTCTTGACGGGTGTGAAGCAGAACTACGCGCGACGGCACAAGGTGCCCATCGACCTCATTGAGTTTGACTACGAGGTGCTGGACCACCCGGACCAGACGCGCAAGCGGCCGGTAGACGGCGTCATGGGTGAGAATTGCGGGCCCTGATGGGGGATCATGGGGGTTTTCCATGGGGGCCCCCATGGCGATTCGGGACTCATGAGGATGCAAGGATACGGCATCTCACCTCTTACACTTTCACATTCCGGAACATGGCCGAAACCTTGTCCAGCGCTGTTGGGATGCATCATGAATCCTCGGTGCTGGACTTAAGTATCCGCACAAGCGCTTCACAATCATAGACTGTGAATAACAGTTACAAGTCAAGCTCCATGCAAGGTGCCAGCTCCAACATAGTTACGCACTGCGAGGCTTGGCCTCCAGGTTTATGATGTTAAGGTCTTGCCTTGCTCTGCCGCTGTGTTGCTGCGTGGCGTGTCATGCAGTGAACGGAATGTTCCTGGAGGCCGCCTCCTGGGACTACAACGCACACTGCCTGGCAGAAAGCAAGCCTCGTGAGATCACGTGCGCTCTGCCCACAGCGCTGTTTGTGCCAGCCAAGCTACAGGACATCAAAAAGGTGTGTGGCATACTT